>CM027846.1:25292076-25294576 GCA_016097595.1 Eucalyptus pumila | reverse complement strand
AACTGAAATCTTTCTTACATAAACAAAAAAAAATCAATCTGATTATGATATAAAAAAAAGTATGCAGATAAAGGGAAGGTTGAGAGAAAGAAAGAAAAAGAATATCAATGATATAGGATTCCAATATATGTAAGGTTTAGGAGTCATCTCATAAAAGGCAGTGTAATAAAGCATCAATACTGATTGATCCATAAGTATATGAATCTATTCATAGAAAAAAATCAAGAGCCTCGAGCCAATAAAGACTAAAAAGATTGACTCAAGAACAAATTTCATGAGGGGCTCCATTGTAGAATTCAAACCTAACCATTAATTGCGAAGCGACGGGAACGATGGAACCTATGAATACGTAAGATTCTATTGAAAAATGAATCCTAATAATTCATTAGGTAGGATGGCGGAACGAACCAGGGACCAATTCATTTATTCCGAGAATTCATGAGCTAACCCTACAACTAAAATAGATATTGAAAGAGTAAATATTCGCCCGCGAAGGTTTTTATTAGATTACTCAATCTTGTTCGATCCAATATGATAATATGATCAAAGGCAAAACAAAATAAAGATTCGTTAGAAAAAAACCACATTATCTCACTATCTAGAAATAGAAATAATTATCTAGAAAAAAAAAATACATGTTTAAGTATATATCCAAACAAGATATAGAAATTTCTAATAGATTAGATGAAATCTCAAAGAATCCATGATTCAGTATATTTTCATAAAATTCTCAAATTCGAATCGTTTCATTCGCGATGAGCCGGATGAGAAGAAACTCTCATGTCCGGTTCTGTAGTAGAGATGGAATTGAGAAAGAACCATCAACTATAACCCTAAAAGAACCAGATTTCGAAAACAACATAGAGGAAGAATGAAAGGAATATCTTATCGAGGTAATCGTATTTGTTTCGGTAAATATGCTCTTCAGGCACTTGAACCCGCTTGGATCACATCTAGACAAATAGAAGCAGGGCGACGAGCAATGACAAGAAATGTGCGCGTGGTGGAAAAATATGGGTACGTATATTTCCAGACAAACCAGTTACGGTAAGACCTACGGAAACACGTATGGGTTCGGGTAAAGGATCTCCCGAATATTGGGTAGCTGTCGTTAAACCAGGTCGAATACTTTATGAAATGGGCGGAGTAGCAGAAAATATAGCCAGAAAGGCTATTTCAATAGCGGCGTCCAAAATGCCTATACGAACTCAATTTATTATTTCGGGATAGGAACGTAGAACCAAAGAAAAGAAGTCTTGGGGATAAAAAAAAAATTGCAGGTTTCTTTTTGACAAACAATATTTCTTTTTTTTTACTTCGCCCTTTGGATTAACATTGAAAGAACAGATTCAAAAATGATATGATTCAACCTCAAAGCCATTTGAATGTAGCGGATAACAGCGGGGCCCGAGAATTAATGTGTATTAGAATCATAGGAGCTAGTAATCGCCGATATGCTCATATCGGTGACATTATTGTTGCTGTGATCAAGGAAGCATTACCAAACACACCTCTAGAAAGATCAGAGGTGATCAGAGCTGTAATTGTACGTACTTGTAAAGAACTTAAACGTGACAACGGTATGATAATACGATATGATGATAATGCTGCAGTTGTGATTGATCAAGAAGGAAATCCAAAAGGAACTCGAGTTTTTGGTGCGATTGCCCGAGAATTGAGACAGTTAAATTTCACTAAAATAGTTTCATTAGCACCTGAGGTATTATAAGATGAGATCATACGTAATATAGTTATATTATACATAGTATTTGGATGAAATAGAGTAATTAGTGGATTAGGTTGTATCGGACGCATATCCCTTTATTTAATAACAAAAATATAAAAATTAAAAAATAAATAAAAAATAGCATGTTGATTATATCAAAAATGGGAGACAACCAAAATTTTAGTTTATCATGGGTAGGGACACTATTGCTGACATAATAACCTCTATACGAAATGCTGACATGAATAGAAAAGGGACGATTCAAATAGCATCCACTAACATCACGGAAAACATTGTTAAAATACTTTTAAGAGAAGGTTTTATCAAAAACGTGAGGAAGCATCAGGAAAACAACAAATATTTTTTGGTTTTAACCCTACGACATAGAAGGAATAGGAAAGGACCCTATCGAACTATTTTAAATTTAAAACGTATCAGTAGGCCTGGCCTACGAATCTATTCGAACTATCAACGAATTCCTAGAATTTTAGGCGGGATGGGGATTGTAATTCTTTCTACTTCTCGAGGTATAATGACAGACCGAGAGGCTCGACTAGAAGGAATCGGCGGAGAAATTTTGTGTTATATATGGTAATCTTTCTGTTCTGATATCCGAATTGGATCCGGAATTTGCTATTTGTCAAAAGAAAAAAGGGTGGGTTAGTTGATATCATTCCTACTACATTAGGTGATACTTCTAGGGCTTTTACCTAGAATGAAAGAACAAAAAAATGGATTCAGGAAGGTTTAATTAATGAATCACTTCTCCTTCTC
>CM027846.1:25269576-25287076 GCA_016097595.1 Eucalyptus pumila | reverse complement strand
CGAATGAATATCCGACGAGGTAAAACCATCTATATAAAGATGACAGATCCATTTTCTGTACTATCAATAGTATCAATTATAACAAGTCACACACTCATATTCCGGAAATACAGAAAGAAAGAAAGAAATTCCACGATCGAACTACCAATAAAAAAAGAATATAATGATATAAAAATCCGAAACCTAAATGCTTTACTTTGTATTGAAAAGCTAAGAATTCACGTTTCTTGTGAATCTAATTCATTGAAATTCCGTCCAGTAAAACAGAAGAATTATAAATTTCCAAAATAATAGATAGGAATACTGCAAATAGAGCCATTGCGACACCCATCAAAGGAGTAGTTCCCCATCCAGGAGCTACTTTACCATATTCTGAATTCAATGGTTTCAATAAATCCCCTACAATAGTTCGTCTTGGTCCAGATCTAGAACTACCCTCAACGGTTTGCGTAGCCATAAATCCTATTTTGTATTCATTGAGATCTGTTGACTTTGTATACCATTCCGTTGTAAATAAACGATCTTATCATAGATCCATTTTGGTCTTGAAATTATATAATAATGGAAACAGCAACCCTAGTCGCCATCTCTATATCTGGTTTACTTGTAAGTTTTACTGGGTACGCCTTATATACTGCTTTTGGGCAACCCTCTCAACAATTAAGAGATCCATTCGAAGAACACGGGGACTAGTTGAAGTAATGAGCCGCCCAACATTGGGAGGCTCATTACTTCAATTCAATTGATATAATGAAAAATCATTTCACCTTTTTAGTTGGAACTTTAGGTGGTTCTCGAAAAAAGATAGCGAAAAAAATTATCCCTAGAGTCGAGACTAAGAGGAATGTATAAACCAATGCTTCCATAAATTCGATCGTGCTTTACAATTATAGCTTCCATACCTGTTCTGTTTATTTGGGATTATCTCCCAAAGAGCAAGACAAAAAAATAAAGGAAAAAGATAAGAGAGAAATCTTGTATCAGACTACTTGTTTCTTCTTGTAGTTGGATCTCCAAGTTTTTGGAATGCTCCAAATTCCACTTGAGCATCCAAATCGGGGTCAATACCAGCAAAAACATCTCTGAACAAGGTTCTAGCACCATGCCAAATGTGTCCGAAGAAGAAGAGCAGAGCAAACGAAGCATGTCCAAAAGTAAACCAACCCCTTGGACTGCTACGAAAAACACCATCGGATTTCAAAGTAGCACGATCTAATTCAAAAATTTCACCTAATTGGGCACGTCTAGCATATTTTTTCACAGTAGCAGGATCACTATAACTGACTCCATTGAGTTCCCCGCCATAGAACTCAACAGTTACACCCACTTGTTCAACACTATACTTTGATTCCGCCCTTCGAAAAGGAACGTCGGCTCGAACAATTCCGTCTCCGTCTACCAAAACAACCGGAAATGTTTCAAAAAAGTAGGCATACGACGTACAAAAAGTTCACGCCCTTCTTTATCTCGAAAGATAGGATGTCCTAACCACCCAACAGCTATTCCATCCCCGTTGTCCATTGAACCCGCTCTGAATAATCCCCCCTTTGCCGGATTATTACCGATATAATCATAAAAAGCTAATTTTTCAGGAATTTTAGACCAAGCTTCTGATAAACTTTGATTTTTGGCTAGCCCAGCACCAACTCTTCGATATATTTCTTGCTGGAAGTATCCCTGATCCCATTGATAACGAGTGGGACCAAATAATTCGATAGGGGTAGTTGCTGAACCATACCACATAGTTCCAGCAACAACAAAAGCTGCAAAAAAGACAGCAGCAATACTACTGGAAAGGACGGTTTCAATATTGCCCATACGTAATCCTTTATATAGACGTTGGGGCGGACGGACACTAAGATGAAATAGGCCCGCTAATATGCCTAAAGTACCTGCTGCAATATGATGAGAGGCTATTCCTCCCGGAACAAAAGGATCAAAACCTTCTACACCCCACGCTGGATTTACAGGTTGTACCTTTCCAGTTAGTCCATAAGGATCGGACACCCATATTCCAGGACCATACAATCCTGTTACATGAAATGCGCCAAACCCAAAGCAAGCCACTCCTGAAAGAAATAAATGAATTCCAAAAATTTTTGGCAAATCCAAAGAAGGTTTTCCTGTACGCTCATCACAAAATATTTCTAAATCCCAATACACCCAATGCCAGATAGCTGCCAAGAAGCACAAGCCAGAAAACACAATATGTGCACCGGCCACGCCTTCGTAACTCCAAATACCCGGATTTGTTATAGTCCCTCCTGTAATACTCCAGCCGCCCCATGAATTGGTTATTCCTAAACGAGTCATGAAGGGTATAACGAACATACCTTGTCTCCACATTGGATCAAGAACGGGATCAGAGGGATCAAAAACTGCTAATTCATATAGAGCCATCGAACCGGCCCAACCAGCAACCAAAGCTGTATGCATTATATGGACAGAAAGCAAACGGCCGGGATCATTTAATACGACGGTATGAACACGATACCAAGGCAAACCCATGTAAATACCCCTTTATCAACGAAAAATAGACACTATGTAACTTTATTGCATTGGAAAAAAATATGCTATGGACCTCCCCTTTTCAGGGGATTATCTCGGAGAAAGGATTAATATTTGTTCTATTCTTTTTTTAGTAAAAATGGAACAATTCGGTTCGTAGGAACAAAGAGAAGCAGATCTATTCTATATCCGATAAGTACCAATACGCAATGGGGGTTGATCCCATTTTCTATGAACGAATGCATACATATTTGTTAATCATTCAAAAAACCTATTCGTAAGAATTTTTTTCCCAATCTATGGATAAAATATGATAAAAGACAATATTATTAAGAAAATAAACGCATTGTTACGCTTCCACATCAAAGTGAAATATAGTACTTAATTCTTTTTTCTTTCATTTTATGCCTATTGGTGTTCCAAAAGTACCCTTTCGAAGTCCTGGAGAGGAAGATGCCTCTTGGGTTGACGTATAGTGCGACTTGTCAGATATATCGGGTCATATGGGATTTCCCCGTTCTCTCCCCCGATCGAGATATCCTCTGTTTCGCCCAAAAAAGATTTTGAATTATCAAAAAATTGGAGCGTGAAGTGAAATCAAGTGAAATTATATCCTTTTTTGTTTTGGAGGGTATTCAAATTTCTATTATCAATTAGAAAAGTCTATAGAATAATTTATGGTTGGATTGGTTGGACCAATAAAATGAAGTATTCAGACTCCGTTTCGAAAAAACCCAATTGGTAATATATTTATGATTACTACTACTTATATTATAGATCATAAAATCTTTTTTTTATATAATAAGAGAGTAGTCTTAAACTTTTAATCAAGCGAGTAATATGATAAATACGTCGAATATTTGGCATTGGCAGAAGACATGAATTGAATTGAAAAAAAAAGAAGTAAGTCGTAGAAAAAAGACGTAGTATTAGTGTCATTTGTCCTATATGTGCAAATAAAAATCGGGCAGATTTTTTTTACTCGGAGTAGAGCATAAACCTAAAAGAATTGAAAAAAGGCCCATTCAGGAACAAGAAAATGACATCGTGATTTGGATTAGATCTCGATGAAACAATACATCAATGAGAAGTTTATTTCATAAGTTTAATGGATTTTTTGTGGAGGGAAAGGGGACAAAACCAAAACTCATCTTTCTTGAAAAATGGAAGAAAAAAAAAAGCCGCTTCATTAAGAAATTCAAAAATTAGATTAGAAAAGGGCCCTACTATGAAAAAAAAAAAAAAAAAAAAAAGAGGTCTGGAATCTACACATTGATTCTTTTTTTTCGCAATTTTTGTTGAACCGTATGCATCAAAAGATGCATGTACGGCTCTTAAGGGATATAAATTTTATCCTAATCAACCGACTTTATCGAGAAAGATTACTTTTTTTAGGCCAAGAGGTTGATAGCGAGATTTCGAATCAACTTATTGGTCTTATGGTATATCTCAGTATAGAGAATGATAACAAGGATCTGTATTTGTTTATAAACTCTCCTGGCGGATGGGTAATCCCCGGAGTAGCTATTTATGATACTATGCAATTTGTGCAACCCGATGTGCATACAATATGCATGGGATTAGCCGCTTCAATGGGATCTTTTGTCCTGGTCGGCGGAGAGATTACCAAACGTCTAGCATTCCCTCACGCTTGGCGCCAATGAGTTTTTTAAGAACAAAAAAAAAAAGACTATGCCTTCGCCATATGAAATAGGAATATTAAGTAATAATAGCATGGCACTTCGAATTCGATATGAGAAATTTTTTTTTCAAAACATTAGATTATATATCGAAAGAGTAGTATGAAATTAGTATAAAATAAAGGGTATTCTCGATTTTACCTTATTTATCGGTGACCATTACCATTTCAGCGTCACAAACTTTTTTGTTTTCACAACAGAAAACTTTTAACAATATTTATGTTATTGTTAGGAAAGAGTACGAAAAAAAAAAAAAGAAACTTTGGGATTGCTGAATCAAAGACGAGATAAATATATAAAAAGCAACGGAGCCATCATAGTATTTTTTAACTGCTCCGAAAGGAAGGATGGTAATTGGATCATTTGCCGATCTGAATCGGATAAACCCTCTATCTATATTTTTTCTCTTTCTTCGATGGAAATGGAAGGTAAAGTGAATTCCATTGTATAGCCGTATGCAATGCGCAAAAGATGCCTGTACGGTTGCTCAATTCTATCTTTCTTTTTTTATTATTCTTTATCTCTTCTCCTCACCTCATCATGCGAGATAGAGGAACCATTTGTTATATTATCAGGGTAATGATACATCAACCTGCGAGTTCTTTTTATGAGGCACAAACGGGAGAATTTATCCTGGAAGCAGAAGAAATGCTGAAACTGCGCGAAACCATCACAAGAGTTTATGTACAAAGAACGGGCAAACCCCTATGGGTTGTATCCGAAGATATGGAAAGGGATGTTTTTATGTCAGCAACAGAAGCCCAAGCTCATGGAATTGTTGATCTTGTAGCGATTGAATAAAAAAAAGCAGTAAGTTTAAGCAAATCGCCACTTTGCAATTTTCTCTTCTTACTTATTACCGGGTTTAATAATATTCTATTCATCTATTAAATAGAGAAGTAATTCATAATCATCCGGTTAGGATCGATCTAAACCAGCCCATTTATTATGTATACGATTCAACATGCCAACTATTAAACAACTTATTAGAAACACAAGACAGCCAATCAGAAATGTCACGAAATCCCCCGCTCTTGGGGGATGTCCTCAGCGTCGAGGAACATGTACTAGGGTGTATGTGCGACTCGTTCAGATCACCATTGGTAGAAAAAAAAGGGAAAGAAATTTTCCAGTATCAATGATCAGTACTAGTGAATAGTATAAAATGGAAGGAAGAAGGTCGTTCACTATCTATATATCGAAAACTAAAAAAAAAGATCTATTCAATTCTTCTATTGTATATGAAATTTATGGTTTCCGATGAGAAAAAATTCCTCATTGGTAACAAATAGTTATTCATTAAGCGGGGAAATCCTATTTTCAAAGCCGAAATCTTATGCCTATACTCTTGCAAAAACGGACTAAGAGGGTCAGTTACCCCATCCAATTTTCATAATTAAATACCGTTACTGTATAGGTAGATCTCGTTGTGAAAGACCTATTACTAGATAATTCATAGGTAGAGCCGAAGAATGTAAACTGTACAACTTGCTAATAGCATTGATTAAATGAAGTAGGGGACTCCGGTATATATAGAGGACCTCACCGTTTAAGACATAACCATAGAAACGATGGAATCCACTATTTCGTTATTCATTTCTATTTATTACTTTTTTCTGTTTTTTGATACCTAGTATCAATACTCGTTTCGAGGTGAAATGACTATAAAAAAAGAAAAGACAAATCGTGGTCGGGAAGGTTATAGTAGCAAAAGCCATTGGAATTTTTATTTTATACATTGGAAGAATCCGTTTTGTTATTAATAAACTAGGAAAAGGGAAAAGAATAACTGAAAGAAAGGAAATCAATTAGTTATTCATGAAAGTTTCATTTATTCAATGACTAGAATTAGACGAGGATATATAGCTCGGAGACGTAGAACAAAAATTCGTTTATTTGCATCAAGCTTTCGGGGGCTCGTTCAAGACTTACTCGAACAATTATTCAACAGAAAATAAGATCTTTGGTTTCGTCTCATCGAGATAGAGATAGGAAAAAGATAGATTTTCGTCGTTTGTGGATCACTCGGATAAATGCAGTAATTCGCGGGAATAGAGTATCCTATAGTTATAGTAGATTAATACACAATCTGTACAAGAGACAGTTGCTTCTTAATCGTAAAATACTTGCACAAATAGCTATATTAAATAGGAATTGTCTTTATATGATTTCTAATGAGATCAGATCATAAAATAAAAAAGGAAATTGTAAGGAATTTGTCAGAATATTTTAAATGGAGTTCGCTGGAGAATGAACTCCGGGAAGGTAGAGTAGAAATTAGTATGATAAAGAGAATATGATAAAGTCGTTCAAAATTAAATGAGCGAATATGTCCAATATCCAATAAAAAAAGATTTCTTCTTCTTCCCCAATTTTTTTCTTACGATTTTTCGAACAAAATATCAATCTGTGTTTGAGTTCGGATTTTTATTTGGGTTCAATTGAGGAGTAAAGTAAGTCTACTTTTTTTTATTTATTTATGGTTCTAAGACCAGTAGCTCCGGCGGTCGACTCGCTTCTTTCAAATTGTTTCTCATTATTAAGAAAAGGTAACAAAGATAAAATACGAGCTTGTTTTATAGCAATAGTAATTAATCGTTGTTGTTTTAAGGTTAATCTATTTACCCGTCTAGATAATATTTTTCCTTGTTCACTAATAAATCGACTAATTAAACTCATGTTTCTATAATCAATTCGATCCCCCGATTGGATCGGGGGCAAACGCCTACGAAAAGATCGCTTGGATTTAAGAAAGAGTCGCTTGGATTTTTCCATGGTTTGTTTATTCCTTATCCTCAAAATCCTATTTCAATTTGATCCAAAAAGATTTCAAATTCAAAATATAGGATTTGATTTGGCTTTTTTTTTTTAGTTAGTTATATTATGTTAACTAAAATGAAAATATATAGAATAATATGCTATATATAGAATATGTCCTTTTCGTGTTACTTGTAAGAGTGACACACAGGCACTTGATTCGAGTTATTTCTTTATCTCCCCGTGAATCGTATGTTTGTAACAATAGGGACAGAATTTTCTCAATTCCAATCGACTAGGCGTATTGTGTCGATTCTTTTGAGTAATATATCTGGAAACACCCCTTGATTCCTTATTAAGACCGGTTCTAACACAGTTGGTACATTCTAAAATAACCGTTACTCGGACATCTTTACCCTTGGCCATGAACCTCCTTTGCGTTTTTGATTCAACCAATTCTTCTACTTTCTGCGAAAAAAGAAATAAAAAAATAAGAAGTAAAACAACAAACTAATATTTAGGTATATTTTGAATCGAATTCGATTCAATGTACAGTATTTTATTAAAAGATCTTGTATGATCTTCTTGCCCTAGACACATTTCTGTTCTCACAATATTATTTCTAAATGGAATTGGAGAAAACCCGAATTTCGCCGAGGTTGAATCTACTTTTTTATTTCTCTTTCCTCCTTTCTTGATTATACTTCTACTTAATATATTGTATCGAATTCGATTTTTTCTAAAAAAAAAAAGAGGGGGAGGGATTAGTCACAAATCTTTTGATTCTACCTCTAATCTTCTTCACCCCTTCCCATGTCAATAACTAGAATGAAAAAAAAAAGGGAATGTCAACGCATCCGGAAATAAACGATTGATCTCTATCAAAAGACCTGCTAAAGCCCCAAACCATAGAGTACTTAGTACCGGTGCCACGGAAAGATATGTTTTTAGATCTCGCATTTTAAATCCTCCTTCTTTATTCTTTTTATTTATTGTATTATTTATTGTAATGCCTAATGTTAATACATATATGATCCGATATAATATATATGTAAGTAGTTAAGGACCGCTTGTATTTGTACACGGAATTCCTAATTCCGATTGAAATCTACAATGATTCGGTAGATAAGATTTTTCTTTTCTTAAAACCGAAAAAGACGTCCCTTCCGACTGAGCATTCCCAAAAAATATTCCCTTTTTTAGTTATTTTTTACGATGGGTTTCATATTCATGTGTATATAAGCCTTCTACTATTATTATATGTTACATGAGAATAAAAAAAAGAAATGGCAAGATAACTTGGATATATCAATGGAGAAAATAAGGATTTTGAAAACAAGACAGGGATTCTATAAAATGATACTGTAGACCAATTGAAAGGGATGTAGCGCAGCTTGGTAGCGCGTTTGTTTTGGGTACAAAATGTCACGGGTTCAAATCCTGTCATCCCTACCTATTACTTCTCGTCTGAGCAGTAACGAGGGATTTATTGAAATCGATTAAAATCAGGCATACATAATCTTTTTTTATTATATCATATTCTATATGATAGTCTTATGCATACAAGATGTATTCGGGTTATAAAAAAAATCCTCTTCTTTTTTTTTTTTTAGTTTTAGCTAGTGTGATAATGATAAGAAGATAAGAAAGCGCTCTTAGTTCAGTTCGGTAGAACGTGGGTCTCCAAAACCCGATGTCGTAGGTTCAAATCCTACAGAGCGTGATTCCATTCTTGGTTAGGTTAGTCCCAAAATTACAATTAAATAATTGACCAGTAATCTTAATTTGACCTCCTTTGGATTAAAGAAAAGAGGAGGTCAATGAAAAAAAAAAAGATGTTAATTAATTTAATCAAAGATCCAACTGATCACCACGTCTGTATTGTAAATATGCAGTTACAAATAATCCAGCTAAAGTAATAGGAATTAGGCCTAAGACAATTCCAAATAGAAAAACTTCAATCATTTCAATTTTTTTGAAAGGGAAAAAGGAGAGGTAATATCTATCCCTACATATTAATCCGCATTGCCCCATATCTCAATGACCACTAATTGGAAATTGACTCTCTAAGGAAATATAGAGTCTATCAATACCACAGAAAGATTTCTTTTTATGCGTTGTGTTCATTCAATTAATTTCAAATAAGTCGTATCTTGGTCAGACCAATAAAGAGAGCTGAGGTTATAGTTAAAGCTGCTAGTAGAAAACCGAAATAACTAGTTATAGTAAGCATGAAGATGAAGGAGCTAAATGAAATGTGTTCTTTTTATACATATGTTTAGAAAGCACTTCCCTAAGTTTCAATATACGAAGATAAGCAAAAATACCAATTCAAATGAAAGAATAAGTTCAATTGATAGTTGTTAATTCATCAATCATTATAGACGGGATTAACAAAAACATAGAGTAAGGGAGGTAGAAAAAGAGATCAATTAATCATTTGTAATGTCTACCTATCCCTTAATTTCGAATCAAGTGATTCATTAGATAATTCTTGAGTAGACTAATATTAAAATAATAAAATATTAAGAAATTCGAATCCATATAGAACAAAATTTGAAAATCATTTATCTTTTCTTTTGATCTTTTTTTTTTAATCGTATCGAATCTATTTTTCGATTTTCGAATAAAGAGTGACCTTATAACAATAACACCTTTTTTTCTTGTCATTTGAGATATTATGTGAATGAATCTACTCCTGAATTTAATGAGTAAAAATGAAAATAAATAAAGTAAAAATAACAAAGGTATCGTACAACTGATCAAATCACTCACGAAAATCAAATCTTTATTTTTGTCCAACTCGATTCTAAGACTAGTAATTCCTATAATTTTTTCTTTCTTTTCTAGGTTCTACATTTTTTTTCCATATTTATTAGAAATAGAAATTGTCTTTTCATATCATAAATTCCCATCCTCGCAGCTAGTTCCAGAAAGAACCTTTCGATCTAATACAAGAAAACAATGTGTGCATCACGAATACTGATTATTTCAATTCTATTTTTTTTGTTGTTCTCTTTTTTTTTTTTTTCAATACTATCTACCCCTTTTACTTGTTACTCTACGAGGAAACAATTCCTCTTAAAATGTAAAATGAAAAAAAAAAGAACAACAAAAAAAACTTTTCTACAGTTTAAGCTTATATCTTTGAAAAGGAGATTTTTCAATTTCGCATCGAATTGAATTGTGGAAAAAATGGAGAGAAAGAAACCTTATAGAAATTGGAGAAATTCGATATTGAATAATACATGCATGATTCTACATCGACAAGCAACAAGAAAAGAATAAAGAAATTATCGAGTACTTCATTTTCATACTGATTAAAATTTTCATACTGATTAAAATTGCGTTGCTGTGTCAGAATAAGGATAGCTATACTGATTCGGTATACTCGAAAAACACCCTTGGTACAATATTGACGATCTAACAAGGATGGAACTTCAGTGAATTTCCATTTACTGATATCATCTTTTATGGAATCGATCCCCCTTTAACTGTACAAGAATATGTGGAGCTCAGCATGTCTGGAAGCACAGGAGAACGTTCTTTTGCTGATATTATCACCAGTATTCGATACTGGGTTATTCATAGTATTACTATACCTTCCCTATTCATTGCGGGTTGGTTATTCGTCAGCACGGGTTTAGCTTATGATGTGTTTGGAAGCCCTCGTCCAAACGAATATTTTACAGAGAGCCGACAAGGAATTCCATTAATAACTGGCCGTTTTGACCCTTTGGAACAACTCGATGAATTTAGTAGATCTTTTTAGGAGGACCCAATGACCATAGATCGAACCTATCCAATTTTTACAGTGCGATGGTTAGCTGTTCATGGACTAGCTGTACCTACCGTTTCTTTTTTAGGGTCAATATCAGCAATGCAGTTCATCCAACGATAAACCTAATAAAAATTATAGAGCTACGACACAATCAAATCCGAACGAACAAAATGTTGAATTGAATCGTACCAGTCTCTACTGGGGGTTATTACTCATTTTTGTACTTGCTGTTTTATTTTCCAATTATTTCTTCAATTAAGAGAAGAAAAAAGAATAGTATAATACTAAATCATAATAAGAATTATCTTAACCCATTCGGAAGGATCACATCTCATAATTATCTATGGCTGTTTATGTCTTTAGCATGACAACTTTGATGAAAGAAATGGTGGAGGGAAGCGGGATAAATGGCCGATACTACTGGAAGGATTCCTCTTTGGATAATAGGTACTGTAACTGGTATTCTTGTGATTGGTTTAATAGGTATTTTCTTTTATGGTTCATACTCCGGGTTGGGTTCATCTCTGTAATAATCTAATAATAAGATGAACTAAGTTGGAGACATGAAAGCTTAAGAAGGCAAGGGGATCCTTCTTAAGCTTTCATAATATTTTATTAGTCTAAATAAAAAATAAATAACTTTTCCCGATTTTGAAAAAAAAAACTTCATTTCATTTCTTTTCTGATAATGTTTTTGAAAATTTCATTAATTGATTTAGAACATCTCTTATTCGCTGATAGTATCTATCTTATCTATCTTTCAAAGTTCGAAGAAAGAAGGAATCGCTCGATTTGATTTTCCTGAATGACACAATTACAATATATATTTCTATCAATCAGATATTATCCAAAGCAAATCCTTTTCGAATAGATCCTTACTCTACTCTATTTAGTATCTCATCAAAGTTGAATTTTTTTCGAAGTTCATTAGAATAAGTTCTATTTTATCAAAAAATTTCCCTCTATTTTTTGTTTGTTCACTACTTTATATATGTATACGTAATAAATATAAAGTAGGGGTTCTGATAAACCTGGAAAAAATATAAACTAAAGATAGTAATCTTTTACTAACGGGATCAAAAACCGGTTTTCTTTGACACAAGAAAGGAACTTTCTGCATTCCTTTCTTGTGTCAAAGAAAAGACTAAGAAGAAGAAGGCGAATAATCCTTTGTTTTCTATTCTCCACTTACTTATTTTATGTTTAGTATCCAGTGAAATTTTCGATTTGATTTATTCTATTAGAATAGAAAACGATTGATCCATTCTATGACATTTCAATCTCACAAGAGTGACCTAGTGACACCGCTCGAATTTGGCTTAAAAAAAAGAAGGGATAAAGTAAAATAATCTTTTTCACAATATACATACTATGACTAGTAATGCGGTACAAATAATTCCCGATATCGACATCTGGAATAGAAACAAGCAAAAAGCTTTTCATAATTTTTAATCATACATAATATAATTGAATTGTCAAAACAAAAATTGGATTCTTTTTACGAATTTGATATTGGAAATCCGCGAATCTAGAAATTCATTTCGGACAATTGAACCTTCTCAAACTGTTTCTTCTTAAGAACCAAAAATATTTGTGCCAAAATAACAGATGCCAAGAAGAACAAAAGGCCTTGGACACGGAATGGATCTTGAAGTACTATTTCCGCATCTCCTTGACCAAATCCACCCACATTAGGATTACTCGTTAATGGCTGATCAAGTTTGATAGATTCGCCTTCGGAAACAAGAAGTTCTGGCCCTGGTGGAATAATATCAACCACTTGACGTTCATCTGACGCATCCGATATGGTTATTTCGTACCCCCTTTTTCTTTTCGTATGATTTTACTTACTACACCAGCCGCTGTAGCATTATAAACTGTATTGTTACTCTTGCTCCCATCGGGATAAATCTGACCCCTTCCTCTGTTCCCGCCTACATATATGGGATATTTTAAGAAGTGAACATCTTTATTAGTAGCGGGGTCCGGGGAAAGAATAGGAAAGGTGACTTCACTATATTTCTGACCAGAAACAGGACCTATCACAAGAATATTTTTTTTATTGGGGCGATAGCTCTGAAAAGACAGATTGCCTATCTTTTCTTTCATCTCGGGCGAAATACGATCGGGAGGCGCTAATTCAAATCCCTCAGGTAAAATAAGAACAACCCCCACATTCAAACCTCCCCTTTTACCATTAGCAAGAACTTGTTTAACTTGCATATCATAAGGAATTCGAACAACTGCTTCAAATACACATCAGGAAGTACCGCTTGCGGAACCTCAATATCCACGGGCTTATTAGCTAAATGGCAATTGGCACATACAATACGTCCGGTCGCTTCTCGTGGATTTTCATAACCCTGCTGTGCAAAAATGGGATATGCATTTGAAATGGATGTCCGAGCTATGATATATATCATCAGCGATACGGAAATAGATCGAATAATCTCTTTCTTTATCCAAGAAAAGGTGTTTTTAGTTTGCATGGTCCAATCATTGATCCCGAAAATTTCTACAATAAAATTAGGTAGGTCGCTTGTATAGTTCCCTATCCACAATTCTGCTATTTACTTTATTGAAATCATTTTACTGGAATATAAGGAGTAGGAGAAATCCCTGTAGGGTAGAAAGAGTAAGTACGTCTTAAAATGGAAATGCTTTGCTTATGTACCTTATGTTACAAAGTAACAAATATTCTAGTTAGATCAGTCATTCATTGAATGATAAATCACTACAAGTGATGGAGATATACGATTTAAATAACGGAAGATCCAATATTTCAAAATTGTATCCAGAATGACTGGAAAAGTAGAAACAAGACCCGATATAATTTGATCGTTGTGAGCAAATCCAAAATCTTTGTAGACATAGCCAATCATTAGTTCCCAACCATGGGGCGAATGGAATCCGATACATAAATCAGTTAATAAAAGAATAGAAAAAGCTTTTATTGTGTCACTTAAGTTATATAGGAATTCTTGAACCCAAGAGTTAAGAATAGCAAGTTCTTCATTACCCAGAATAGAATAACCACTTAAAATAATGAAAGAGGTTATATTTGTCGATAAGTGCAAAATCATATGGATATGATCCTCATTGTGCATCTTGATCAATTGGATCGTTTCTTTGTGGATTCCTATACGAAGTGTTTGTAGATGTGTTTCCGGGTATTCTTTTATCATTTCGTCCAAGAGTAAGAGTTCTTCCAATTCGATGAATTTTTCTAGAATACTCTTTTCTTGAATATCAGTCAAAAAAGTTTCGGATTGCCTAGTATTCAACCAATTAGTAATCCAAAATTCAAGACTTTTCTTAAATGAGAGAGAGATCCACCAGGGCAAAAATACTATAGATGTAAGATATAGAAGAGGAAGAAATGCTTTCTTTTTTACCATTTTTTCATCTTTGAATTGTTAATGAATCCACCTCATTTGTTGAATCTATGTGATCTACTATTTCTATTAACCCTAAGTTCTATTACAGGGCATCGGACCTATGAATCTATTCCCTGTTTTTTATTTGTGATTCAGTAGTTAGTCCTTGAATTTAGAAAGAATACAGAAATAGAATAAGAGCCCGTTTCAAATGAAGAAATAAGAAAAAATCTTGTTTCCAGATACCTCAATTGAATTGATCAAATTCGAAGCCCTTTTCGATAAATGCTTGAAAGAACCAATTCAAGCAAGTAATGAATAGCAAGTAATGAATATTATTTTAAGCAAGTAATGAATATTATTCGGATTTTAAGCCAAAGAACTCCCTTTGTCTTTTCTATCAAAAAAGAAAATCTTTCGAAAAAAAAAAATGGCCGGCTACCCCACAGTTCTAGTCCAGGAAAAATGGAGAGAGATTTATTAAGAATATTGTGATCTACCGATCATAAATTCAAAACCTAATGTAATGATCAAAAATGAGTGGCAAAACAAGACAGAAAAGTTATCCTTATAAGAGATCCAAGCAATCTTTTGCCTTTGATCATTAAGAAAAACAAAAGAAAAGATAAAAAAAAAAAAAAAGTCGATTGACAAAAGAAAGGAGAGAGAATTTCCAAGATATGATCTATTTGTATCTAACCTATCAATTCATATTGAAAATAAAAAGAGAAATCCTTTATTCCGAAATGTTTTGATATACGAGATGAATCTATTATTTTATTTCGATTTGTTACTTTTACTTGTTTGTTAGTAAATTGAGTTGAGTGGATTTCCATACGCATAAATTCTTTTTTATGCATACAAAAAAAAAAATTCGTTTTATGGATGTTCCATATACGTATACTTTGGCTCGAATGAACGTTCTGAAAAAATTTTATTAAGCTATGCTATGCTGAAGAAAGAACAGAGAATTCTTGAATTTTTTCCCTGCCGCTGGGAAAGAATTTCTTCTTCAGTTCAAGTTCATTTCAAAATACTTCAATCGGTACGCGCAAGAAATAGGCCAATTCGGCGGCTTTTTGCTCAATTTCACGCGGAGTCAAATTCTCATCAGTACGCGTCAAGGGAACGGCCCCCTGTCCTTTGATTTCCATATAAAGGACACGACGAGCAGAAATACCCTCTTTAACTTCGATTCGGATGGACTGAATATCTTTCATACGAAATCGTAGAAAGATGCGACGATTTTTTCCAGGAAATCCCCAACGAAAAATACACACTATTCCTTCTTTTCTATCGAATCGATCATAGCCACTACCTACATTCCACGAGATTGTGCACCACAAATAGGAACTAATAAAGAGACCTGCGATACCGTAGAAAGACATCACGATCCCTTGTGGAAAAAAAAGAATTTGTTGAGACGGAACTAAAGATATCAAATTCTTACCGAGATAACTGGAAGATCCAACTAATACGAATCCTAGTGAACCTAAAAAAAGGATAAAGGCCCAGCAGAAATTACTTATTTTTCGAGACCCCACTATAAGTTCTATCCATATATGTTCTGATCGACAACTCATACTAGATCCAGTTGCATTTTATTGGAATTGAGAAAATAGTCCAAATGAATTTGACTTTCGTTTTTTTGTTTCCGAAGTAACTCTCATCAACTAGTGTCATTCGAATGTAAGCCTTTAGGAGTAATTCATCTAATTGGTTAGATCAAATTGGTTAGGTCTAAAATAAGAATATCCCTTTTATATGATCTCCTATAGATATCCACATATAGATACATTGACTTTCCATTTCCTACATCCACCTCGATTCCGATCTATTTGAAAATTGCTATAATTTATTTACCCATATATTTACGCATACATAAAAGCTATGTTCGGAGGAAACTGCCATATTCTACTAAATAGATATCTGTGTTATCTATATCTAAGTCTTGAAAAAAATAGATAAGATTTGCACCTATCGAATCTAAAAAATCTTGTTTTTTTGAACATGAAGAGATAAAGAAGCCATTGCAATTGCCGGAAATACTAGGCCCACTAAAGGCACAAAGAAAGAGGGTAAGTTGTTAAAAATTATCATAGAATGGGTACCTCGATTTAATATTTGTACCTGTTATTGTTAGAAAGATACCTTAGAATAATTATAATTCGTATATAATTATATTGAGTATATCGAAGTGACTATATATATTAAATAATAAGTGTAAGGAATGGATAATTAAATAAATGAGACTTATTCTTCTTTATCTTTCTACATGAAATATAGAAATATACGTATGATAATCTATTCTATTCTTGTCTTCAAATTCGAATTCAATTCGAATTTTTATTTTATTTAAGAAATAAAAAATAAAGAGTTTCTTACAAATTCACGAAGGATTCGTTAGAATTCAATCCAACAACAGGATTCTTAGTAAAAATAGAGATTCTCGGAAGATATAGTAGAAAGAAAAGATACTCTATATCTATCTTTTCTATATTTGAATTATATATACTATACATACAAAGCAAGAAGGAAAGATGACCTTCGGTTTATTTTATTTGCCTTGCCCAATTTGAATTTTGAAGAAGGAACCTTTTTTTTTTATCTTGTTGCTAGAGGTTTCCTAATTAATAATCAGGAATATCGGTAGAAAAAAAAAGAATTATCCGCACGATTCTTTCTACAATTTACAATTAAATATTATGATTATGTCACCAAAGAAAAAAGAAAGTCTTCTTTAGAATTTTTACTTTGATTCCGATAAACTACCTAATTGTTCGCTACAAATACAAAAATGTAACTAAATAAAATAAAAATAATTTGACTTAAGGCTCCACTTAACTTAATAAGTGAATTTTAATTCAAAGGAAAAAGCGTGAAGCTTAAATAACTCACTCAGAACACCCTTTAAAGGATTACGTGGTACGATTGGATCGAATAAGCCCTTATGGAATAAATATTCAGCCGCTTGTGAACCTTCAGGTACTATCTTATTCAATGTTTGTTCAATTACTCTTTTACCTGCGAATGCAATGTAAGCATTAGGTTCGGCAATAATAATATCCCCCAACATCCCAAAACTAGCCGTTACCCCACCAGTAGTAGGAGATGTAAGGATTGATACATAGAATAACTTTTTATGGGATTGATAATCATATAAAGCAGCAGATATTTTAGCCATTTGCATCAAGCTCAAGCTTCCTTCTTGCATACGTGCTCCTCCGGAAGCACACACTAGAATCAGAGGTAAAAATTGATTGGTAGCATACTCGATCAAACGGGTGATTTTCTCGCCTACTACGGATCCCATACTACCCCCATAAACTGAAAATCCATAACTCCAATTGCTATGGGAATACCGTTTAGTCGACTGT
>CM027846.1:25237076-25252076 GCA_016097595.1 Eucalyptus pumila | reverse complement strand
TCAAGTAAAACACTTCAAACAAATCGAGTACACGAGCCTCCGATACTGACCGTGATAGCTAGTATAAACACCTAGAGGGGGCATGAATAGGTGCACAAACAATTTATCGAAATACGGAAGCGATTCTAGCAAACGATAGAAAGGAAATTCTCTCTGAGTAACAAAATGAAATACGATCGAGGTAGAGAGAGGAGGCAGAAAATGAACACGCGATTTAGATAAAGCTGGCCGCTTATTCCAAGCCTACGTCCACTCTTGCACCGACACCTAATCGTCTGGATTTCACTATGATCAAAAGAGAAGCTATAAGACACACTTTTGCCTTAATTCACAGCTGTAGATGTTCTACCACACCTCCTCAAGGTTTCTCACAAATATAGACTCATTTTGTATACAAGTATTCGCTCAAAGGAATTGTCTAAACAAACAAAAAGAGCTTCAGACTTTGGAATTCTTCTATCGCGCACACCTTGAACAACTAAGACCGTCTTCCTTATATACTCCTTTATGCCATCATTCTGCCGCATCTACCAAATGAATTCCTCCAATCTACCCTTGGACGGAATCAATTAGGAAGATTGTTCAAGCTATTAAAGGAACGTGTTGATAGCCCATCAATCTCGTTCACCCACAACCTGATCTTGGTTTCCATAAGTAGAACCTTCCAATAATATTTAGACAATCATCGAATCTTCAATCATTGAATCAATCTTGATCAATCAAAGGATTCGTTACGCCTTTTCCAGCCACGAGATCTTCTCCAGATGATAAGGTTAAATCCTTAACGAAACATCCAGTTCCTCGATAACCTTTCTTCAACGGATTAGAGACCGTCAATGACATAGACTTCGAGTCGAACTGGTCAGTCCTAAGTCTTCAGACTTTAAATACCGCAGTCTCAAGCCTTCAAACTAGATCGATAGAAACGTTTTGTCAACTTCAAAACACTTCAAGAAGATTTCTCCAACAGCTCCAACTTCATATCATAGATTCTAACTAGTTCTCGAGTGGGTAAGTTCAGCATTCAAAACCTAAAACCTATTAGCACACTATCGCTCCAAAATTTGAACTAGGAACCAACCATATTTCGCATTGGAATCGGGAATCGAACCTATTTCCATGAGTAATCAATCTAGTTCCTAGGTAAAACTAGACCGGTTGCTCAACCTTAGGGAGATGCCCATAATTAGTAGCACACCAATAAAATATATGGTTGAAGGAAAACGTGTCTTTAAAGGAGCAACATCATTGACCCTAATTTTAAAGGATCTCCATTTTTCACAAATTCACCGAAGACCAAAAGAAAGATTAACATTTTTACCATTGTGACAAATCTAATAAGACTTTCAAATGTACAAGAACAAAACACAATATTTTACTGTTGTCACAAATTTAGAATCCTCTAGTAGTCTGCTATTCACACTATTATCTTGTCCACTAATTAGCCTACTTGATTCTCATTGCATCGATAGCTAGTACCAACATATTCCATCCCCCAAAGGACATTAAAATTTCATCTTATTGATTTCATGGTGCCTCATCAACATTGAAATTGCATTATTTTCTCTGACAAGCCTTGAAAAATATTTACTCTCCTAAAATGAATAGCCATGGTTTCTTTGTTTTTTTGTTTTTTTTTTTTTTTCCGGAAAGGACCATTTGTCCAAACCTTCGATTATGGACTCGGAATGCTAATAGTTGTTATTTTTGTAGCACAAGCAAAAAATTTATCACATTTTTGTAACTTGGAAGGTCATGTTAAATTTACTTATAATTAAAAAGCCGTGTCAAATTTGTGGCCACGATAAAAGGTCTAGATATGCCAAATGAAAATAATTACCCATCATTAGCAACAACTTATGCATGCCATTTCTATAAATAAACTTTTGCTCAACATAAAAGTCCTTATTTTTCTTTAAACATATGTATTCATTTATATATAATATGTATATGGATATAGTTATGCACTTGGTACATGAAATGCAGGGAGAGTGATGAGTTTGGCTGGACTCTCATGGGATGGAAAGGTCTGCCGGGGTTGTTTTGAAGATGCTCCGAATCTTTCTAGGGATTGAAGCCGTGACCACCAAGATCACGTGGTGCTTTTACCCCACATTTCTTCGGCGCTTTGCCAAGATTTGGAAAGCCCATCGGAAAATGTAAAGCTTAGCCTAAAGGGCTTGAGGGAATGCAAAGATTGTTTGGTAAATTCTGTTTGAAAAACAACTTTGAGATAAATGCTGTTTGGTAGAAAACACATTTGCAAAGCTCCTTTGGTGATTAATCTAAATATTTTTATTTTTATTTTTTAAAATTAAGAAAATAATGTTTGTAACATTTTTAATTTATATTTGATAACAATTTTAAAGATATTGTGTAAACAATTTTATTAAAATTAAAATTCTTTTTTTTTACTAAAAAACATCAAATGGAAAAAATTTACGTGCTCTATTTCTCAATTAAAATAAAAATACTTTCATTACAATAAAAACATGATAACATATGCTTTGAGAAAAGAAGTTCATTATCCTTAAAAATTACAAATATCCTTAATTACTTCATAAATTCATAGCTATTTAATCACGTAAACGTGTCATATCGATGCTACATCATCATTTGAAGCATTACCCTCCCTATTTACATTATCCGAATCCATTGTATATAAATTGGGATCCAAATCTACTCTAGCAAAATATGTATCATTCATGGCATTTCTTCGTATATAATTGTGCAAAGCCATCGTTGCTATCACAATTTTCACTTGCTTTGTATATGGATAACTTGGCATACCCTTTAAAATTTTCCACTTCTTCTTCAATACGCCAAAAGCTCGCTCAATTTCTGATCGTAGTGAGGAGTGAGCACAATTGAACACTTCTTTATAACCTGTCGGTTGAGGACCTCGTTGAAACTCAGGTAAATGATATCTAACTTCTTTATATGGCCCCAAATAACCTGTGGGATTTGGATATTCAGCATCGACCAAATAATATTTACCTACACAAAAAAAAATTGTAAATTTAATCAACATATAACACATACATATATTAATGCATAAAAACTATTAATTAACTAACCTTTTGGAGGATGAGGAAATTGTAAATCATGTCTCCGATGGCTTCATAAAAGATACGAGTGTCATGAACTGTTCCCTCCCAACCGCCCACACGTAAGTAAATTCCATGTTAAAATTACACACGGTCATCACATTTTGCGTCGGTGTTCCTTTTCGACCAATAAAATGAAGCTGCTCACTCGTAGGTACCGCTGGAATATGAGTACCATTTATAGCTCCAATACAATCCTAAAACAAGAAGAAGAATATTATTTGATTTATATTTAATTCATATTTTCTATTGTATAATCATAACTTACCTTAAATTGGAAAAAATCTTGTATTATTCATGATCTTCTTTGGAACTTCCTTGAATTGTCGATCGGATGGTTGGATCAAATCTGCTCCCATTTCACATACTTTATCCAAAACTAAGCTAAATAGCCTAGATATGGTTTCTAGAATGCTGAAAATGCTCTTGTGTTAACCTATTACCTATATTAGTGTCCTAAGATATAATAAATAACTCTAACATTTCTCTACAACATCAATATTTCTCAGTTCCTTTCAGTCCATACTGTCACTACATCATTCATTAAATTCTTAAACACAATTCTATCCATTCTAAACATCTGATAAAACCTTTCTGATTAGCATCTATATCCATCAACTTTCTCAACCATGCATTTCCTGTATATGATGAGGCTTATGCAATTTATATTTTTTGACCATATATTGCCTGATAAACACTAACTGATCAAAGTTGCCAATACACACTAACTATGTGCAACTACACAAAGTTGCCAATATTCTTCTTCCTCTTTTTCATGGTTTTTTCTTTTAGAAGAGTCATCCATAACTGATCAAAGTAATAAAATAGAATTAGAATAAGATATATAATGAATTATTTAAATCATTCATCAACAAAAAAATACTTATCATACATATATATATATATATATGCAAACTCCATTCGATAAAAACACCAATTAAAAAAGTCTGATAATGTAGCATAAATATATCTCACCAACTAATGCAAATAAGTAGTGCAAATATATATTACATTACAATAACATTACTTGAAAAATATAAATATCAAAATATCTAGTGAGTCCTACGTTGTGCGAACTTATACTTGAGCCACGTGACTTTTTCTTGATCATCATTTTAAGTTCATAAAGATTTGCCTATTATCTTTCTTTTCTGAAAAATAATCTAGTGCAAAAAAATATAACTCTTGATTTTACTTTCTCGTATAGCTTTCAACATTTCCATGAGTTCCTTGTAAGGATCAACCTCTTTGGCATAACTTCTACTTTCAATAGCTGAACAAATCATCTCCATTTGTGTTGCTAACTTATCAACCGTACTTTTCTTTTGTTTCTTTCATTGAGATTGTCTCAATTTAACTACTGCGACGTTCTTTTATCACTTCGATGTTGTTCACTGCTCTTTTACCCGCATCATCCTCTGTATTATCATCAGTAAATCCTGCTCCTGCTGAACCACCAATGTCAAATTGTGCGGCGACAACATCCTCATCAATATGTAAGCCTTGTGCAGGATTCCATGTGATGCTCCTAGTGGCAACAACGGTATCTCCAAACATTCTATCTAATAAAACTTGAAGATACGGATGTATGTCTTTCATTCTAAAAGGTCTAACCTTAGGATTTTCTTGTTGAATAAACATTTTCATGAGTTTTATAGTAAAAAGATGAACTTAAAAAATTAATAAAAGAATGGAAAAAACCTGAATTTTCCTTCCCATCATTCATCACTTGCATCAATGGTATTCTTTTTGATCCCATCCTAATCCAGTTTCCTTAAGGACCAATGTCCTCCATCTTTTCCAATCTTCCTGAAGATTATCCCACTTACTCTTCATTTGACCTTTATCATACTTTTTGCCTCTTAAATCCTCAAACTTCTTAATTATAACCGTCCATCCATCCCTTTTTGTTGTTTGCAGGACTATTGCCATTGTCAATTTGTTTAACGCATAACTTACAAAATATTTCAACATCTTCAGGGCTCCAAAATGCCTTTTCCTTTGATGAACTTGCCATCTACTAATAAATGCAATATAAACAAATGCAGGTGAGACATGTGGTGTGGACTTCATACTTAGTTCACCATTTAAGATAGCTTTCAATCACCAAACAACAAGTAAAACCGACACCAAACATCAAGGAACATGAATACATAGCATAGATATTGATCATGTGGCTGCAACACCACACACAAATGAAATATGATGAAGAAATTTACTGTTAAAGTTTGGTTTTAAATAAATATCAGTGGAGTAGTCAAGAGAAAATAGCTTTAAAAGATGTCAACTTGAACTTATGGGTCAAACATTTGGAGGCGAAAAAGCAAATGTTTAATTGACAAGTTGTGCAGACATGAAAAAAAAAAAACTAACAAACTTCAGGAACAAGAGTATCTAAATATAGCGAAAATCATTCACTGATGCCACTTTTGAACTACAACAAATTGCTGTTCAGAACCCCGTAGAAACCCCAAAAGAAAAAGATCGAATTGGGACTAACCTTTTAGCTCTAGAAGAAGAGAATTGTGATCAGAACTCGATGAGCTTATTTCCACCTCTTGAGCAGTGTATATGTTTTTTGAAAAGTAAGCAATTGAGTTCAAATTACAAGTATTCGGGCTAGCAATAACTACATAAAAGTAATAAAGATGATAAGGATCCATGGGAAGAAGAATATAAATATCCAAAAGAAGAAAATCAATAAAGGTGATAAGGAAGATCAAGAGCATCAAACTCAATTGAGCCAGTGTTATGAGATACGAAAGGGAGTGTTGCCACGTGAAAGAGTTATTATTGGAGATTGTGCTAAAATAAGTAGGACTCGAGTCGGGCAAAATTGATGTCTAAATGACAAAAATGGATAGTAAAGGTCGGTGCAATTTCAAGAAATGAATCTTGAAATTTAATGAGAATCTTTGCCGAAATGTGATGACAAGTTTAAGTGTTCCCATCATACTCATTTGAGGGGCAAGCATCAACCCCATAACAAAATTAAGAATCAAAGACCTTGTCGAGTCAAAAGCTTGTAAGGAGACAACCATGGTGTTTTTGGAAGGTAATAAAAGATTATGAGACAATGTTAATGAGATAAGCCGCCAAGCGATCGAACTAGATAACAATCATTATATTTTTTATCGTGACTCATAATTATGAAACCAAAACAAATGGTGCAAATCCAATGAATATTGGAAGGACAGAAAAAAAAACGAAGATTAGGATGATAATGGCATCAAACCCAACTAAAGAGACATGGAACATGTGATGTGTAATTTGCCTACATTAGTCAAGTTACTTAAGTGGGAATCGCTTGAATGAGGAAGTTTAATAACTCCTTCCCTCTCGCCTAAAATCTTGCCGAGATCCCAACTCCCATCTCTCTCGTGGCAAAGGAGAAGAAGATGATGACAATGATGCAATCAATTGGGGTAGGGCAATAAGAAATAAATTGTAAAACAAACACAAACGCTTTTTCTTATTGCGACTCATGAAGTGATTATGTCAAAGGTTTGGCAAGCTTTCACTGCCTCCTTGCCCCCAACAACCCCTCCTCTCCTTCAACGGTTAACAACCTTTTCCTTAAATCCTTCCCCCACCGCATCCTCTCCCCATCCTCGCCATCCATATATGCTAACTTGGTTCGGCCATTTCAATAAATACATGGTAAGCAACAATTGGGATTAGTAATGGCGCATCAATGTACTCCAGAGGTGCCTAGACTCTCAAAATAGGAAATTGCGTACCGTCATCCACTAAGAAGCCCTGCGCTCAAGCATGCGATCCAAGTCGAAAAGAAGTTAAAAAACAAACAACCCAAAACGGGAAAAATCATCAGCGCAAGTCAACGCACGCAACAAAGCATCGCATTGGAACTAAAGACTAAGCGCAAATCAGCAATTCCAAATAATCGTGAATGGTCACACGATACGGCAAAAGACAAAAAAGGCAAACCCGAAGCACGGCATCTCCGGGTCCCCCCAAACACCGGCCCGGCAAAAAAATGCACTCAATGACAGGAGGAGAGAAAACCACGAGAAATGAAGGAGAAACCATACGAACCGTGAGAAACGGGCCGGATTTTCGGCGATTTGCGTACGCCCGGGAGAGCTTCTCACGGCCGCGCGCCCAAGACCTCCTCTTTTCTCACCGGGAACACCGGCTCGGGAGCGGGGGGGGAGAGGAGAGACGAACTCGCAGAGGATGAGCAAAGAAAAGCTAGCCGAGCGAAGAGGTTGTCCTAGGAGAGCGAAGAGTGCCAATCGAGCAAGAAGAGATTGTCACAAGGGAGAGAGCGACTAAGGGTCAAGCGATGGAAGGAGGAGTGCGAATTAGATCTAGGTTTTTTTGTTTTCAAAATGGGCAACGGGTTTTCAAGAAAGTTTTGAGGGTAGAATAGGCAACTTAATATTTTCATTAAATTAAGCTCTCAAAGATCTGAATCAATAATGCTCAAGGTCAGCTCACTACTTTGAGCTTTCAACATTCTACGCAACCACTGTGCTCTTCGTGAATTGGTCATTAAACACCCCTATTTCAGCCGAAGGGTTTTCATTGGATTGCTTAAATGCCCATCCAAACGCACCCGCCGCCACCTCTCTTCTCTCTCTTCACTTTCGATCAGCCCTCACGTACGCCCTCCTTTCAATCTTTTACCCTACGCTTCACGCATCTGCAATGCGCAGCGCGGGAAAGAGAAGGAAAACCCTAGTAATACTGTCGCCGTCCTTGCCTTGTCCTAGGATTACATATGCAATCCAACGTCACGTACCAGACTAAACCAGGCATTGCACGTAAGCACAAAAAGCTGTTGGCACATAAAGCGAGCCGGCCTAGACATGTGTGCGCGTAAAGCCTAAAATTGTGAAGAAAACCGAGTGTTAAAAGAAAGAGAAATAAAAGCAATCTTTAATTAGTTCGTAAAGACCATTTTCATCCGCGTCGTCTAGAAATAATTTAAATTTGTTAACAACACTGTGTGATTTATATAACTTGTTGCATTATGGTACTCGTGCTGTGAATGTGTTATGTTCTCTGAATGGTGCCTTAGTTGACCTCGACACTAAATACCTACCAAAAGCTCCATATGAAATTAATTTCATCCTTACGAGGAAATTTGGACTATAGGCTTTTTTAGTTTGCCCCCTATTAAGCGTTTGCATCCCTCATCGTCGCCAAATTGAGTACTTGCACTAAAAGTCCAAATTGTTAAAGATGGCGGGCTGTTGGCACAAAACTCGTTCGCACCATCCACTTCGAAACAAGTTAAACATCAAGGAACCATGAAAGGAACGCAAGTCGAAGGGCACTTGGAGAATCATTATCAGTAGCTATAACGGAAAGGGACGCGACACTAATTTAAATAGAAGCCAAAGAACACACATGTAACCCCACATGTTAGCAGGTTTTTGCCTTTCACCTTCTCATTATAATATCCTCCCTGTGTAGATATTGTCTTCACATAATCTTTTTGCAAGATTACGGTAGCATATTGTGTACGTTTTCTCATTACCAAAACAGGGACCTCTGAGAGAGAGAGAGAGAGAGAGAGAGAGAGAGAGAGAGAGAGAGAGAGAGAGAGAGCGCTCAAAATCTGTCTTATTCTTCACGCACGTCACATTTCACCTTCTTTTGTGCGTGGTAGATCAGTCAGAGAGACGGACTTGGAAGTGCAACACAGCCGAACTTTTGTTCTTCTAGGTGACAAGGAAGCTTGTTGGGTTTGGAGTTTCTTTTGTTAGTTTTTTAGATTCCAAGAGTGACAAGTCGACCCCACAAATATACAAGCTGCAAGATCTCGCATCATGACTCGTGCTTCGGGATTGTCTGTATAATGGGGTGCTTTACAGGCGCGCAGAGAGAGAGAGAGAGAGAGAGAGAGAGAGAGAGGTGGAGGGTTCTTGGTTGGCTAGAGACAATGGACCTTTTGAATCTTCAAATTTGCGTTCGATAACTTCGGCAGCGTCGTCTCTGTGTGGATGATCTGTGCTTTGGATTGACCGAAAGTCGCTCAATTGGCAATTCCTCTCCGCTCTTCCGAAAGATAACGCAATACAGGAGAGGCATCTTAAGCTTATTAAGCGCCAGGCAGTTTGCAATAATGCTTGTAATAACTTTTCTGCATTATATGAGAGGAAGACACGTAACCCTTATCACATTAAGTGCATTGACATATCAACCGCTCAAATGAGGTAAATGGACCTTAATGTATCGCTTCTGAGAATCCCAAATCCTTTGTATCACCATTGCCTAACTAAGATGAATTAACCTATTTTACACCAAATCTAATTAAGCAAGGGCCAAGAAGAGAATCGAGACAGATGAAGATGAACTAACGGAGCTCATTGTACAAACAAAAGAGAAAAACCCTCGAAACCTTAATCCTACATCCGAATCTTTTCCCACTCTCCGAGATATTACAAAATAAATAGCACTAGGACCAACTACTCTAAGGGTCACGTCTACTGCCCCTACGACTATGCATACATGTACGCTAAAATGGCTCTATCGACCCCGAGTCAAATCTCACCTGATTTCACCCAATTCAACCAGGCCTTTTACTAAGAGTAGTTAGAATTGAGCTGAAATCCTCAAAGATTGTCGGTCGTTCGGTTTATAAGTATTGAAGCATCTCTTTGATTCTCTGGTATTTTGCCGCTACTATGGCAAGTCAAATTTATGTATTGGAGATGTCACATGTTGTAGGTACGTCCCACTCCTAGTGCAAGAAGAATCTCCTAAGGTTGATCAAACAATCAATCAAATTAGGCAATTCATGCGTGTATGTGTTTTATTGAGAGAATATTAATGGTGGGTCATTGTACATGATATAGACAGTGTAACATGTGTGTTTTGATTCCCTATGAAAACCTAGAAGCTCTCTTTTTATACCGTGCCTACAACGATTGGTATCTTTTGCATGAGTCATTACTGTTTTCTTTCTATATTTAATTTCCTTTTACTGCTAGAAACACAAATGCCCTACTTCGTGAAAAACATGAAATAACTTGTAAGCTCATGAACTAAATAAGGTTAGACCTTTTGATTTGTGCAGGCAGCATCGATCTACAACAATTTGCTCAAAAATAATACAATTAGGACAAGTGACTTTCAATTATAGTACTTTGGTGAATTGCCTTTTGCGACGATACGTAATTGGTCAATTTTACTTAAATGTCTACATGGACAAGGTGTACTTGGAGATGTTCTTTCGATGGATCTTGTCAGTCCATGGATTTTGCCCTTGTCTTTGTTCTAGTTCCTCTTGTACGGGGAGATATCGTGTTATCCAATTGCATGTGCCTCCGATGTCTAAGAGAAGGAAAAAAAAGGAAAACAGTTGCATGTGTCACACCCGTAACTCTAGATATCTGCTCTCTTTATATATCGAAATGGCGTCCAAACAAGCCAAGACACTAGCTACATGCCCGTGAGATGCGTCATTCATGTAAATACTGAATTTTTTAGAATAATTTATTTAAAGGGATCGACGCAATATTTCAATGGTTGTCTTATAATATATTGTATTTTGTCAATATATTTGACCTTTTTCCAGTAATTTGTCTTTCAAATCGTTTAAGGAAAAAAGTACATTGAAGTAAATATACATGTCTGTTTTGCACCCACGGGTGATGCTAACGAACTACTTAGTGGAGATGATATTGATGTGGAAGAGATTGAGACGAAGCTTTTGTTAACTCAGATTGTAGCTCGTCGGGTACATCAAATTACATCAGGCACTTCAAATTTGTTTTGTTGGAAAACTTATGTTATTTCCTCATGTCCTTCTGTCTAACTTTGCGAGGAAGAAACGTCAAACTGGCCATGACCACCGATCGCATTATTCAAGATCTGCGCACATGCTATCTCCGACATGATCTATATTGGTTTTCCAGTGGTCAATGATTGGTGACTTTAACTACATATAAAGAGAAGTTTATCGGACGTTACTTGATATATAGATTTGATTGAATATTCACATTAACTCTACTATAACATAAAAAACGATTATGATAATATTTAATTTATTGTGAGAATAACAATTTATTCCGTACAACAAAAAATCAAATAACAAATAATTAATATTGTGAGACCCACTTTTTCAAGAATTTGTGACTTGCAATAAATTATTATTCCCACAATACCCCAAAGATTGTTATGCTAATAAAATACCCATAATATCCAAGCTTACAATGTGTGCATGCTATATATAGATTCGTTTCCATTTGTGCCTCTAAGCAAAAGTATAGACAACAAATAATTATGGCATACGAGTGATCGCCAAACTATCTAGTATACAAATTTCACTAAGGATGTGTATGTTTTATTGAAAATTTCTTGATAAATGAAGATATTTTCTCTAGAAATCATTTTATATTAAAATTAGTAGTTTTCATTTGTTTTATAGTTTAAGGAAAACGATTTCTCTCTTACCAGAAGGGAAAATTATTTTCCCCCCAATCTAAATTCATTATTTATAGTTAATGGAAAACATTTTCGACAGATCGATTAGTTTTCCATCATTTGAACACTGGAGAGTTAGAAAATAATTTTTTGAAAATAGTTTTCCTTCAAACAAATGGATCCTGAATTTGTTTTGATACAACGCAGAGTATACATGCTAGGACGAATTCTCTCTGCATTAGATTCTACTGAAAACACAACAAGATAATCCTCCATTTGTCCACAGAAATCTTGGGTGAGAGTGAAGTGCACGATCAGATCTCTTGTTTGACTTAGGAAGGTTGTGGGTCGGCCATTTCGATTTGCCAGGCTTTAGCGCAATTTCCATGGGCATGATGAGGGCTCGAACCGAGACCAATAATGCGCTAGCTTGGAATTATTTGTCAAGGGAGATCATGATTATTCATCTAAGAACCCCTAAGGTCCCCACTCTCTAAAGCCTGCGTTTTTCTTACGGCCACACCGGAGTTGCAGCTTTGTACGTTGAGAGATATTGCATGGTGGGAAGTACTGATATATCAAGAAGTTCGTTCGATGGACATTTTTACGATGTTCTGCACTTTTTAACAAGTTCAAAATTATGGGGAAGGACCGTGGTTTGAGATGATATGTATGGCGTGTAGGGACGGCTGAGAAATAATGCTTCGCATGCAAATGATAAGCCATTATTACAAGTTGAAACCATGTTTTATGGGTCCATCGAATTTCGTGACATTCGTTGATTATATTGAGGACGATGGGTCGCGTGTTCTTATATCATAAGATGGAGTGGTATATGCATCTACCTTTTCATGTTGATATTTGTCTAGAGAATTTTTTTCTCGATTTCCATCTTTTGTTTTATTTCTCTTGAACGTAATGATAATTTAGATCAATTTATTTCCCATGGCGTCGAGCTCGTTCCCCTCGTTGTTATCAAAAGAAAAAATTACAAAAATCACTCTTCCATTCATTTATATATATTATTTTAATTTCCTCTTTAACTTTTCTACTTGATAAATAGTGAGACTAAACTCCCAACGATAGAGGGAGAGACGGAAGTGCATACAAAGCCCAACGAACGGAAACTAAAAAATAAAATAATAGGTCAATTAAAGTCCACCAAAAAATAATACATCAACTAATATGATGCATCTAACTCTTTCCTATAAACTTCACACTTGTATTAGAAAAAGAAAAATTACAAACCTATCATTCGTATATCAATTCAATCATAAATCTTTCCATTAACTTATTTAGTTTTAAACATTTTAAAATATTTATATTGGTTTTAAAAATTAGTGAAATGTATATCTTTGTCTTAGCACAATCAATATTTTAGATGAATAACTTTTTAATATTTTCCTTTTTTCCTTTATTTCTTTCAGTTTTTTTGTTTTGCCTATGGGTAAGTGAGAGTCATCAGCCGACCCTGCCCAGATTGTATAAAATGCTTAGTACTAATAAAGTCAAATTAAAATGTCTATAAAACTGCATCCGTACGAGTTTTTGGCTTATTTTACTAATCATCCCCTTTCTCAACACTAGACCTAAACAGGGATTGATTACGGTCCAACACAGCATGCCGCTTTTTGGCCGACCTCGGATGATGCTTGAGATGCAAGAACCAAATCAGCGACATCCACGTGAGAAACCCCCGACTTCGGTTCAGGTCGGTCCATGCAGAACAAAGAACGAATCATCTGCTCACACAGGTGCTCGCTACATACATACAGACAGATAGCACGTTCGCTATTTATTGATGACTTCCCATACCAAAATTCAAACTCTCCAATTATAATTCACATTAATATCAAAGATTCAATAATTATAACCCCCCCCCCCCAAAAAAAACACTTTAATGCCACTGCACGTTACTTGAAACCGAAAAAAAAGAACAATTTTTTAGTTAAACTTAAATTTAATCCGCCTCACGAGATTACAGAAGCAATCTTCTCACCTGTTCGTACCAAACTGCATTTCTTTAGCGTCTTTCCATATGCTTGACCATCAAGGACAAGTGAAATGACGGCGATGCCCGCGCTCCGAAGCGAGCGTGAGGCCTCCGCCGAGGAGGGAGGTGGCGGGGTAGAACCGGGCATTCCGCTCTCTCCCTCTCTCTCTTTTCTCCCTCGCAAAGCGCCCCTGTTCAGCATCTCCTTGAAGCGCATGATCGAGTCGAGCCTCTCCAGCTTCGGGTCCGCTCGAACCGGTTGATGAAGGCGTCAGCTTTCGCGTTGATCTCGTCTTCTTCCTCGCGCCGGCACCGGCGCCGCCGCGGTGTCGCTCTTTTCCCTGCCCTCTCGCCATCTCGGCCTCCGGCGTTCCACCTGGTCCTCCTCCTCGTCCTCCAACTGCCCGACTGCCGACCTATCGCTGGCTGACTTCTTCATCTTGGCGGGAGCCGCCGCGCCGGACCCTCGCTGGGGTGGTCGTCTTCTGGTCTGACCTGACCCTCACTTGACGGTCGTTCTAACGGGCCAGGCCCGCGTCGGCGTAGGGAAACGAGTCGTCGTCTTCGAATCGGAGTCGACTCCGAGGTGGTGAGGCGCGTCCTCATCCGGTCGGGCTCGCTCGATCTGTAGAACGAAGAAAAACTTGATGGACTTGACACGCTCGAGGAGAGACGGGGCGCGGGCGAGCTTTCGCGGCGGCTCGGCTCCGTCCGCGTACTCCGATCCCGACGGACGCTCGTCGTGGTCGGCTTGCGGCTGGAAGTAGCTCGGCGCTTGGTACTTGTAGAGAAGTCGAAGGACTTGGGCTTGGTCGACGAGGGAAGGCGCACGGGCGAGAGGCGGCGGATCGGCTGGTGGGAGAACTGCGGGCTCCGCACGACGAGCCTTGGACAGGAACGGGGTCGGGTTCGAGATAGCCAGCCGGGTAGTCGTGCTTGTAGTTGTAGAAGAGGGAGAAGTTGATGGACTTGAACCGTTAGAGGAGGGACGGGCGCGGGCGAGCGGGGGCGCGTCGACATGGCCGGCGTAACCGTGATCCGGGTAAGAGTGCTGCTCGTACCCGGCGTGCTCGTGCGCCGCCTCCGGCTCCAACTCGGGCTATCCGCCGCCGTGGTGGCCGAACTTGTAGAGGGAGAAGTCGATGGACCTGACGAGCTCGAGGAGGGAAGGAGCGCGGGCGAGCGGGGGGAGTGGTCGGGGCCGAGATGGTCGTGGTAGTGCGGGCGCGGCTTCCTGGAGGAGGAGCTGAGGCGGGAGGTGAGGAAGATGGTGCCGATCATGATGTTGAGGACGATGAAGAGGGAACTGGGGATGAGCCAGCCCTCCATGAAAGCCCACGTGGCCTCTGAACACCGTTACTTTTCTGCACCTTCTTCTTCGCCGCTGCGCTTCTGGATTTTCTAGGGTTTCGTATGGAAGAGAGAGAGAGAGAGAGAGGGATGGTTTGCAGACGACAGTGGAGGAGATGGCGACACTGCCGAGACGTATTTATGCGCGTGTAT
>CM027846.1:24989534-25236976 GCA_016097595.1 Eucalyptus pumila | reverse complement strand
TCTCTCTCTCCCCTATGAGTAGGGAGTAAAAAATTGTTTTTCTCTCCCTAATAGCAACAGCAAGCTCCTCGGTAGAACGGGATCAGTTTTTCTTCCTCAAATCAACGTTGGTGTTTAATCTGTGGACAATAAGATATGCTCGATTATGTAGTATAACTTTTGATCAGTGATACATGTTCTTCCTGGGCTCGTCTTCCGCATTTGTTTTAGGGGTTCGATTTAGTGTCGAATTCATTTTAGGGAATCAGCAATTCCCAACATTGGTATCAGAGCCGTATTTCATGTTTTCCCGAACCCTTTTCATCTTTATGAATCAATTTTTGATTGAATTTTCGTTAAACACCGTTGTCGGCCGATCAGGGATGGACAATCCCGACACCGGTACACTGTTCACCCTGTTTTTTGATTTTCTGTAAGTTGAAATTTTTTTCTGAAAGCGTAGGATCGAAGCCCTCGTCGATACGAGAAAAACGAGTGGTGGATCGTCACCGAGGACCGCCAGACGTGCCACCACGCGAGGCCGGAACGACGTTGCATGCGCCGATTTGGTCCCCCGCATGCGTTGTTTCGGCCGAAGGCGCATGCGACGCATGCACGCGGTGCTGGCGCGTGCTTTGCACGTGCCGGTTGACGTCATCGTGACGTCAGCCAGGCATGAGTGTGGCACGTACAAACCGACCAGCGCGACCGATCTGATCGGTCCGTTCGGTCCGACCAGTCCGACCCGGCCCATCCGGTCCGACCCGACCGCCTGTTGACTTCGACCCGGCTTACCGTTGGCCGCGACTGTTGACCGTTGACCGCGATCGTTGACCATTGACAGTTAACCCAAAAAAAAAAAATGTGTTTCTTTTTCCAATTAAGTCTATGTGGATTATATGTAATCCCTTATTTGTTCTGCATTTGTTGCTTGAACAATGCCCCCCCTTAGGTTGCGCACACCTATTCGCGCAATTACCGATAAACAAAAGGAAAGGTTTTCTAGATTGATAGCCGAGCTGACTGATTATCGATGGGAGTAAGGCGACTTAATTGATCATGTTCTTGAAGTCAACGGGAAAATACAAAAGGTCGTATGGAACGGTCATCCCATGCCACAGTCTGAGATGGTGCGATTTTTCATGAACACTCTTCCACAAGAATGGCAAGAAGTATTGAATCGCTTATGGGAAGTCAACAGAGCTGCTTCGTATAGGAAAATTGTGATGACTTCTATAGATGATTATTACTGGATTATTACAAGGGAAAAGATCAAAAAGTTGAACAAAAGAGGATCTTTCCCAGTTCATATGTTGACTTTGTGTTAGATGTTTTGGTTGGTCTTTATTAGTGTGCTTTGTGGACATCTTATGTAATGTTTTTTACCTTGTTATTGTTGGTGTGGCAACTGATATGTTAGTTGTATTATGTGAATTATCATATCATTGTTTGATATCAAATATCATTTGCTTTCTGTTATTATTAATTGTTGTAGGTAGTTCATAGAAATTTTTGTAATTTCAAAGAATTTATTTTGCATAGAATGTTGTATTAATAATAACTCCAAGTTAGTATTTTGGATGATGATTGAGAACATAGTGACCTTTTGATTCTGAAACCTCACTTGAAATTATTCATTAATATGATGGTTATGTGCAAAATGGATGCATAAATGATAGGCATTAATAATTCACGCATATATGTTTGATATGTTTAGATCGATGGCTTCAGCCACAAAAAGCATAGTCCCTAAGCTGAACAAAGGTGAGAAGCTCAATAGCAATAACTATGAAATATGGCACATGAAAATCCAATATGTGCTGGAATAGCAAAAGACACTAGAAGCTCTTAACCTGACCATGGTAGAACCTAAAGAAGAAAACACTGCACAACACAAGAGAGATAAGGATGCATTTGCTGCTTGGAAAATAAAGAACTCTCTTGCTCACATTACGTTGCTGAGTAGCATGGAAAATGACGTCATGCGAGAGTTTTTAGGTGTTTTGAGAATGCCAAGGATATGTGGAAAGCATTGGTAGCAAGATTTGGTCATACTTCGGTGACAAGACTGAGGAAGCTCACTATTAGGTTTGACTCTTATAAGAAGCCTCATGGTCAGACTATGAAACAATACCTTAGAAAGATGTCAAACATGATTAATGAGTTGAAAGATGCTGGCCATGTCCTGACTAATGAGCAGCAAGTACAAGCAATGATTCGTTCATTGCCTCAAAGTTGGGAGCATATGAAGGTGCGCCTAACCTATAATGAAAATATCAAAACCTTTGAGGATGCAGTGTATCATCTTGAGCTAGAAGAGGACCGCCTCTTGGAAGCTAAGCTGGAAGCTGAAATTTATCATGCTGGTTCTAGCTCACATGGAGCTTTGAGCTCCAAGCGCAAACATCCTAACTGGTTCGATAAGAGGAAAGGCAAGGAAGCAAGTTCTTCAGGGAAGAAACCGAAGCTTGACCAACATGAAAGAGGAAAACGTCCTCAAATGAAAAAGCTGACAAGGGTGAAGTGTTACAATTGTGACAAGAAGGGTCACTATGCTTGCGACTATCGTGAGCCAAAGAAGGTATACACCCCTTGTACTTTTCAGAACTTTGCTTAAGTGTCGAGTGCTGTATATTTAACTGAGTCTAATCCTTTGTGGACTGTGGATTCAGGAGCGACAGACCATGTAGCGAAGGATAGAGAATCTTTCGTGGAATTCCGATGAGTACCGACTGGAACTAAGTGGATCTATGTAGGAAACAACTCCAGAGCAGAAGTAAAAGGAATTGGCATATGTCAATTGAACATGCGTGGTAGACGTACTTTGTTACTGCATGATGTGCTATATGCTCCGGAGATTCGTCGGAATTTAGTGTCTGTTTTAGTGTTGGTTAAACTTGATTTTAATATGAACTTCCATAATAGTGGTGTGGATTTGTATCTGGATACAAATTACTATGATTGTGGTTATTTTCTAAATGGTTTTATTGTATTAAATATTGACTATAGTAATGCCAATGTTTGTTATTCCCTTTTCACGTCTCCTAATTCATATGATAATGATGTGAGTGTGTGGCATGCTAGACTTGGTCACATTGGCCAACAACGTATGAATAGACTAGCCAAAGAGGGCTTCTTAGGCAATATTAAAAAAGTCAATTTGCCCATATGTGAGCATTGCCTAGCAGAGAAAATGACAAAAAAACCATTTGGAAAAGGCAAAAGAGCTGAATTTCCTTTGCAATTAATGCATTCTAACGTTTGTGGTCCGATGAATGTAAGAGGAAGGCATGGGGCTGTTTATTTCATCACATTTATAGATTATTATACTCGATTCGGATATGTATATTTGATTTCTCATAAATTTAAAGCAATGAGTTGTTTCAAAAGGTTAATGAACTTGATAGAAAATCAATTAGACAATAAAATAAAAGTATTGCGATCCGATCGAGGTTGAGAATATTTATCTGATGACTTCAGAAAATTATGTGATAAAAAAGGAATAGAAAGACAGTTGTCTATTCCGTATACTCCTCAACAAAATGGTGTTGTAGAGAGAAGGAACAGAACACTATTGGAAATGGTTAGGTCCATAATGGCACATGCTAACTTACCTATCACTTTTTGGAATGATGCGTTGTTAACTACTGCCTATATACTTAACCGAGTGCATTCCAAATCAGTTACTTCCACTCCATATGAGTTATGGACAGGTAAAAGTTTCCTTAAGCCATAGGGTTGTGCTGTCTATACTCATGAGCCCTCTTACAAGTTTGGGAAATTGGGTCCCAGAGGAAAGAAGAGTATTTTCATAAGATACTCTAAACACTCGAAAGGGTATGTGTTCATAGGTAAGCAGGAAAGTGGAAATATAACTGAATTTGAATCACGGGATGTCACGTTCTTAGAGAATGAATTTCCTAAGAAGGGCGAAACAGGTGAGGATTACTCCCTATTTGAAACCTTGGATCCAAATAATGAATTTAATGGAGTTCGTCTAAGTGGGAGTAACATGAGAAGTGATGAATTTAATTCAACTCACTCTCAATTACAACCACATGATGAGATGATATCATCATTATCTAATCCAAGTGGGAGCATGATGGGGAATGATGTGCAAAGTGTACAATCTCCCATTAGACGAACAAGTCGCAAAAGTATTCCCCGTCGACGTTTTGACATTGAAGGAGAAACTTTTATGGTTGCTCCACAAGATGAGGATGAGCCAATAAATATTAATGAGGCTCTAAATTACCCTAGTAAGGAAAAATGGATGCATGCAATGGAATATGAGATAGAGTCAATGAAGTCAAACCATGTTTGGGAATTGGTTGATCTTCCAAAAGGATGCAAAGTTATTGGGAACAAATGGGTTCTCAAAATAAAGCGTAAAGCTGATAGCTCGATAGAAAGGCATAAGGCTCGTCTTATGGCGAAGGGGTATAATCAACAGGAATGAATTGATTATAAAAAAATATTTTCTCCTGTAGTGAGATTTATCTCGATTCGCATTATTTTGGCAATAGTGGCAAGTATGGATCTTGAGTTACATCAAATGGATGTAAAGACTGCTTTTCTCAATAGAGAATTAGAGGAAGAAATATATATGGAACAACCTGCTAGTTTCATTATGAAAAGCGAAGAAGGAAATGTATGTCGACTTTTGAGATTGATATACGGCCTTAAGCAATCGTCGAGACAATGGTATATATGTTTTCATAATACCATAATGTCATATGGTTTTACAATGATAGATGAGGATCATTGTATATATATCAAAAGATCCAAAGATCAATTTGTGATCATATCATTATATGTTGATGATATACTAATTGCTGGAAGCAATATGGAGTTTGTTAATACTGTGAAGAGTTGGTTATCTTCCAACTTTGAGATGAAAGGTATGGGTGAGGCTGCATACATTCTTGGAGTTAAGATTTCAAGAGATCGTTCGAAGAGATCATTATCTATTTCGCAAGAAACATACATAAATAAGGTTCTTGAACAATTTCGTATGCAAGATTGTAAACCCATTGATACTTCTATTGCAAAAGGTGAAGGATTGAGCCATAGACTGTGTCCAAGAACTCTACAAGAGAATGAACAAAAGAAACATGTTATTTATGCTAGTGTTGTTGGGAGCTTGATGTACGTTATGATATGTACAAGACCTAACATGTGTTTTTCAGTTGGAATGGTGAGTAGATACCAATCCAATCCAAGTCAAGCATATTGGAAGGCCATTAAAAGAATACCGAGGTATCTGAAGGGAACTGCTGATTACAAGTTGAATTACTAAGGAAAGGATCTGCGACTTGAAGGTTATTCAGATGCTGATTGGGGAGGAGATTTAGATGAAAGAAAATCTATCTCTGGTTTTGCTTTCTTACTAAATAATGGCGCCATATCTTGGAGCAGTAAGAAGCAAATGTATATAGCCTTGTTCCCGATAGAAGCTAAGTTCGTGGCATTATCAGCAGCAGTACAAGAATGTGTTTGGCTTACTAAATTTTTGGATCATTTAGGTGTTATTAGGTATGCTGCAAATCCATTATTGGTTAACTGTGATAGCCAAACAGCTATAGCGTATACCAAAGATCCAAAATATCATGACAAGACCAAACATATGATATCAAGTATAATTTTGTTAATGATATGGTTACACGAAAAGATGTGAACTTACAGTACATATCTACGCACAGAATGGTAGCAGATCCTATGACAAAGCCAATACATAGAGATGTGTTTTGTGGTCATGTAAAATCTCTAGGACTGCGTAGAGGCTGATGTACCGAATATTGTAATTTCCCTAAAGTGTTTACATTTAATGAATTTGTGTTTTTTCATCATTAATGTCTATGAATCTTTGTTTGACGTTTATGCATCTTAATGCTCAGTGCATTATATTAAGTTGATAAAGTATGTCGGACAGATAAAAGATTAGCCCACTCACACGGGTAATCACCTCTATTTATTATGTGATAAATAGAGATGAGACGGTTTTTAAGCTTATTATTTAGGTGATAATCGAGAGCTCAAGCTTAAAATATATATATGTTGCCTTAATTGAGTGTTAAGATGATGACATAATATTTACTATGTCCGAAAGTAAAATAACCCACATATTTTACTTTATCTGTTTATGTTGCCAGATGTGAATTCTGATGAATTTTGTGAACGAGTAGATATGTGAACTCAAGTTAGACATTATGTATGTTTGAACTATCAACTGTACAGTATTGGTGGTGTAGTCATACGCTCAATGGGAAAGGAGTTAATACCGCAATACGTATTTCATACTACGTATGCATGAGACGATCAATAAGAGTAGCAAAAGTTTGATCTCAACTTTTATGCCGTGTGAGACTCTTGAGGAAAAGAATTCCTCAATTTAGTGCTCTCATGACTTTTACTTATTCTTAAGATTTCTATTTAGTGTTTGCTATCTTAGGATGTTGCCAATGATCATAAATTGATTCGATCTAATGGAACATTTCTAGAAAAGCAAGCTGAACTGAAATTGAGAGTTAGAAGAAAAGAGGAAGATTGAATTTGAAGAATCACATATTAGTTTTGTGTTCACTGGTCAACTAATTATGACTGTCTTTGGGATAATCATAATTGTGAATACAATATATCATTATTTAAAAGGAGATCAAGAGAGATATAAATGTGATCGATCGATCTAGGGTATTGCATACTAAATCTACTCAAAGTGCGATGCCCATTATGAGCTGCTATATATTCCTAACAGATGTATAGTAACGAGCTCTCAAAATATGCTGGTCGCACGGATTATTCACTGGTATGAATGTTGTAGAGAGGTAAAGAGGATCCTATTCGGCCCACCATGTGCGAGTGGGAGATGATAGTTTTATTTATATGTTGATGGGCCTAAGTGGGCCCGTCCGCCCATGTTAGGCCTAAAAGCCCAACCCGCAAGATAAGGGCCCATGGAGGAACGGTTGCGATGTGAAAGATTGCGTTGTTTAGATATGAGGGGTTATGACTTTTGGGGGAATGTATTACGTTGAAGAGTTACGTCTCTTGGAGGAGACGTATTTAAGAGAGAAAAGAAAAGAGAGGAACACACCTTTTCAACGTACGTCTTTTCACTCTCTCTCTCCATCAAAAAGAAGAAAACATAAAGAAACAGTACGCTATGTTTTTCTCCCCCTAATAGCAACACCAAGCTCCTCGGTAGAACGGGATCAATTTTTCTTCCTCAAATCAACGTTGGTGTTTAATTTGTGGACAATAAGCATTAATAGGGATTCGATTTAGTGTTGAATCCGTTTTAGGGAATCAGTAATTCCCAACACGTAATTAAGCCACACTTAGTGACGCTCGATTATGTAGTGTAACTTTTGATCGGTGATATATATTCTTCCTGGGCTTGTCTTCTGCATTTGTTTTAAGGGTTCGATTTAGTGTCGAATCCGTTTTAGGGAATTAGTAATTCCCAACAGCTCGTGAAGTAGTCTCGTGAATCCGATTGATTTTGAGAGGAGAGAAGGTCCATTTTCGCAAGGAACCGTTCTCGCACTCGTGTAATAAAGTTGACGCAGGAAGCTGCACTTCGCATTAAAAGGGTAAATTATGCAGGAAGATGTAGGTCCACTTTAGGGCTAATGACTATCAGAATAAGCTAAAACATGACTAGGCAATCATCAATGGAAAAGGAGATGACCTGCCGTGGGCTATGCTAATTCTCCATCTCTACCCACTTAAAAGAAATGTGACAAGGCAATCATCATCATCATACCGTACATAGGAATGGTAGCAATGCCGACGTAAAGATTGGCTGATGAAATTGGTTTGTGCAGTTTTATACGGCCGTTTGCTACCACGCCATAGCGAAATAGGACCAAGTTAAATAAAATTACCATTAAAAGTATTTTTGTGATGTCGTTGGGAGTGTCGGGGCTATTTAATTGCTAATGTTGTCCTCTATCAACTGTGACGATTCCTATTTGATTGCCTACTCATGTTTAGCTTACTTCGGTAAAGCATAGAAAATACCAACTCTATAATGCTTCGTTCATTTCACGGTAATATTTTCTAGAAAGCTATTTTCCTAGAAAATATAATTATTTTTCAGGATTTGCATGAAATTTAAAAGAAATATAAAATATTTTTCGTTGTTCAGTAAAAAAAATATTTTCCTCCATAGACTTTTTTTCAATAATAATAATAATAATAATAATAATAATAAATTATTATTATTATTATTATTATTATTATAAATTAATCAATTTTTCATTTTTTTTAAACTCAATTATTAAATTATTATTGTTATTATTTTATTTCTCCTTTCCTTTTCTTTGTTTTTCTTCTTCTTCAACTGGTCATTGGCCGGCTAGTGACTGGCCATAGGCAAGCCTCGAGCTCACAAAATGAGCACGAGGCTCACCCACCTCTTACGAGCCTAGGCTCTTTGCTCGCTAAATCGGCGGGCGCAAGCATCGAGTTCAAGGCTTACTTGATCAGGAAGCAACAACCTCTTGCTCTTCGATTTGGAGAGGCCTAAGGTTGGCGAGCTCGAGCCTCGCCAATGGTTCAAGCTCGTTGACCTTGGGCCTCGCTAGATTGGCGAGCCTCAAGCTCACCGACCTCAAGCCTTGCTTAGGGTCAGTTGTCAGCCATCGCCATGGCTAGCGACTAGCTGAGAAAGAAGAAAAGGAAAACAAAGAAAAGAAAAAGAAAAAAAAAGAAAAAAAAAAAAAGAGAGAAAGAAGTGGGGGCTTGTAGGTATGTGAGATAAGAGAGAGCAAGTGAAGAGATTGGTGATCGACCAAGAAAGAAGAAGAGGAAAGCAAAGAAAGGAAAAGAAAAAAAGAAAAGAAAAAGAAAAAGAAAAATAATTCGAATTTAAAAAAAAATGAAGGGAAGATGTAGGGGCTTGTAGGAATGTGAGATAAAAGAAAGCAAGTGAGGAGGCTGGTGAACAACCAAGAAAGAAGAAGAGGAAAACAAAGAAAAGAAAAAGAAAGATAAACAATAATTCTAATTTTTGAAAAAAAAAAAGAAGGAAAGGAATATGTGGGAGCTTGTAGGGGTGTGAGATAAGAGTAAGCAAGTGGGGAGGTTGGTGACCAGCCGAGAAAGAAGTAGAGGAAAACAAAGAAAAGAAAAAGAAAAAATGTTTTGAATATTTTAAACATGAAAAGAAAAGAAAAGAAAGAAATGGGGGGCTTGTAGGGATGTGAGACTAGAGAGAGTGAGGAAAATATTTTCCCTTATTTTAGAAAACTTTTTTCCTTTCATGAAACATATTTTTCCTAAGCAATTCATTTTCCGTGAAATGAGTGCTAGAAAATTCGAGAAACCTTTTTTTGGAAAATGAATAGAGCCTTCATGGAAAATAACTTTCAAGAAAACATTTTCTAAATTTTTCAGTGTTCATTTTACAAAAATAAATTAGTCAAGGAAAACATTTTCCACCAATGGAAAAAACTCATTCAAAAGTGAGGAAAATGTTTTCCACTTTTCAAAAAGGGAAAACATTTTCCACTATTCTTTCTTTCACCATTCTGTTTAGTTATTTTTTATTTACATTCTTTCCTTTTTTTCAAATTGTAATTTTTAATTTTTAATTATTTATTTATTTTTCTCTTTCTTGAGCCGGTTGTCAATGTGAGGCTCAAGCGTCGCTAGATTGGCAATGCTTGAGCGTTGCTAAAGGGCCATGAAGCTCGGGTCTCGCTAATCGGCGATGCTCGAGCGATGCCAAAGGGCAGCGAGGCTTGGGCCCAAGCTCGATGGCCGTTGCCACGGTCCACGATCGACTGAGGAAAATAAAAAGAAAAAAAGAAAAAATAATTAAAATTTCTAATTTTTTTAAAAGAAAATAAAAAATAATTAAAAATTCATTTAAAAAAATAAAAAAGGAACAAAAAAAGAAAAAGAAAAAAAATGATCAAAATGAGTTCACGGAGGAAAATCAAATTAAATACCTAATGGTGGAATCATTTTCATGTTTTAGTCAAATATTGGAAAATATTGTTATTTTTCTCAAAAATGGTTTTTTGGAAAATATTTTCTAGAAACCTCACATTTTCCGATAAACAAATGGAGCCTTAATATTTTAACACCCTCTCGCATGTAAGCGAATTTACGACATGAGGAATTTGATGAAGGATTCGCGCATGCAAAGTGGATTGTGCAAAACTTGTAAACTTGTATCTAATACCATATAAAGGAGTCCATCCAAAAGTTTAAGCACAAAGACGGAGGGAGACCCATATGTATATCAAAAGCATATAAATCACGTAGACAAGTGATATGTAATATATTTCTTGTGTGATTATTTGTTATTGCTAAATACAGTGATTTCCAACATTAGCACATAACATAATGTAACAAATTCATAATTTTAGTGATGATTGATTCATCAGAGTACGACCCAGGATAATATCCCCTAAGATAATAGTAGATAACAGTCCATTTCCCCGGTAAATTGCGTTTACTAGGCAAATCAGAATTTTATGATTCGAAAGAGTTGGTGATTTTAGGTAATCATGGACATCTCTACTTTCCATTCTCCTCTTCGTCAGCGTCGTTGATTATCTCAAACTTCTTCTGATTTTGATGTGACTCGGCTAACTGTCTATGTTCCGAAGAATCATGTATCCTACCCGTGGCATAATAAAACAAATCACGCAGTAATGAAATACTCGAATGTTTTTGGATTTCAGACATGATCGTATGTAAACTATTAATATCATTTTCCCTATTAAATACAGTAATTCTCTCAAAGCGTATCTTGTGCTTTTAGAGATATGTGAATCGGTCACCCGTTCAATCAACCGAATCCATTTGTCGCGTCCCTAGTCCAAGAGGTTTCATCTACGGCTTTTAGGTCTGGAGCAAGGACTTTGCAATTTTGAACCCAAGAAACATTTTCAAAGAGTGGGCAACTGGAAGAGTTTTTGAAATTATAGAATGGGATTTTTAGGGTACTATAGAATCCATTGTTTTTTGTTTTATGCCAATGTATTGTAGTTATGAAAATCAGCGTGGCCTCATTCAATTACAAGAGCTAATACTTTTATGCATTAGAAAATGTGATGAAACAATAAATTATAAGATCTTACATTTTACAACGTTTTCCCCTTACTTGTGGTGAACACCATTGGTCATTGTAAAATATCATAACATACACAAGAATCCCATTTGCATTTGATTACAATTTAAAAAAAAATGACATTGTAAAAGACCAAAAAAAAAAAAAAACTTTAGAATGTTTTGCTTTTTAGTTTTGATGGGCAAAATGTCGTAAATTTTAAAACTTTGCGCTTTAGGACATTTTTGAACCTAAATTCGATTAGATATAGTAAACACCTGTACCGAGTCATAAATCCATATACCATGACATTCTACACTTGGTTATTTATGATAGAGGTTGGTCAAGTGGTGACAATATTTATTTTTTTGGTGGGAATTTCTTGAAACTTCTCTTGTTGACACCAAATTATTGGTGACTCCATTCATTGCTTAGAAAAATAATGGATTGATCTCGACTCCCAAGCAAAAATATTAAATTACATCTACACATTAGGAGCATTACCATTTAGTAGTACTAATTACATTATAATTGGACTGAGTTAAGTGAGGTAACTTTGATCTTAATAGGATTATCTGGACTGAACTCAGGAGAATACAAAATTCGGCCAAGCACAAGATATGATTGGATATATCAATATTTGAACACAATCACCGGAATTCTCTTTACCTAGTGTATTGAATGGTCACAAACGAGAAAGGTACTTCTGCAATAATAATAATTTCTACACCACCATCCAATAAAAAAAAGTTTCACCAACCGTTCCGAAAACAATTCTACAATATATATACACCCACGCATTGTAACTTTTATGGGAAAAAGTGTTAAAAAGGTCCTAAACATTTTGTATTTGTGCCAATTTTGTCATAAACATTTTTACGTTGTGCCAATTTAGTCCTTTTCAGCTAATTTTGGTTGGATTTTGCTTACTAGATGCCGGCCAACTTGATGTGGCATATATCGCACTTGACGTAGACAACTTTTATCAATATTTTAATATTTTAGAATTTTTTTCTTTTTTCCTTCTCCTCCTTCTCGGCGAGGTCGAGGTCGACCTTGCCAGCCACCTCGCTAGTGGCCGCGAGGGCAGCCTCGAGCTAGCCTCGCGCCGAGTTGGTGGGGCTCGCCCTCGCTGGCCATGGGCGAGGCTCGACTCGCTAGATTCGGCGGCGAGCCCTGCCAACCTGGCGCGAGGTCGGCCTCGCGCCTCGAGCTGGCCTCGCCACCTAAGACTTGAGGGCAGCCTCACCTTTGGGTGGGCAAGGCTCGCCCTCGCCAGATCTGTGGAGGGTCAAGCTTCGCCCATGGCAACGTCGAGCGGCAATAAATTGAAAAATTAAAAAAATTAAAAAATATGAAAATATTATTAAAAATTGTTGACGTTACCTTCGATGAGGCCACAGCAGCTGGCTGGCGCTTAGTCAGCAAAATCTAGCCAAAATTGACCTGAAAGGACTAAATTGGCACAACGTAAAAATGTTTAGGACTAAATTAGTACAAAAAAAAGTTTATGACTAAATTAACACAAATGCAAAAGGTTTAGGATTTTTTTAGGACTTTTCCCCACTTTTATGTCATGACAACCACACAATATAAACTTGTGAATGGTCTTAGTTATGTTAACTTAAAATATAATGATAACATTTGTATAAGACATTAGTCATGACATATTGATAAAGACATCGAATTTCTATTTTCAAACAGCCTAATATAAACCATTAAAATAATGAAAGTCTTAGGTAAATTCCCAAACTCGCCTTCACTTTATTTACCATGTATTACACTAGGAACACCCTAGCTAGGGAATAATCAAACCGCACTTAGTTAGGTCCTTGAGCGAGGACTCTTAAACATTGACAAAAGGGTAAATCTCGTATCGGAAGTTGCAGCTCCCGCCAACCACTCGCCCCCCCTTCCTTCTCGTCGCAATAGCTTGGGAGCTCGCCAATTGCGCCCTCGAGACACTCCTTGCACTCGGTCGCTAACAGATCCCTTGTGCACTGCACCAATCCGTACAGCTTCATCTAATCCTCCAGTCCCATCTCTCTAGTCGCGTACAACTTTGGCATCGTGTAGGCCTCCTCGACTAGCCCGGTTAGTAGACCCCTTACCTTGCTGTTGAATGCCTCCAGGTTGCTCACGCTTTTTAGGTTCCACATGTAAAACTTGTTGGCATTGTCGATCTGGTTGAAGAAGTCGGTGTCAAGGTACTTGAACATGCAATCGTCATACCAGATTATCGCCCCCTTGTTGCGAGGGCAGCGACGGTGGATCTCGGCGACAACATCTGCCACGCAGACCTTGCAGTCTGATGGTGATGTGTCACCTGGACATAATGCGAGGCCATAGTTGTTGGAGATGTGTCGTAGTGCTACTGCTAATGTTCTGTCATTTTTTTATTATTTATATTATTCAGTCAAGTTTATTTGTTAGACGGTTGGTTTGTTAGCTATTTTCTAGGAAGTGGAACAAGTTCTGTTTTGCACATTTGTGTGTGGTTCCAAAAGAAGTTTTTATTTAACTTGTATTTGACAGTTTTTTTAGAATGAATGAAGTTCATTGTTTTGTTTCATTCCTTCTCTCTTAGTGTAACTAGAAGTTTGTGAGTATTAGTTGAATATATTAGCAATAATAGTGGTATCAGAGCCTCTGTGGGATCTTAAGGGACTGTGAAGTGAGGGTAAGTGAGTGAAGACTGCTTCCAATCTGCAAAGAAAAAGCTTATGGAGGCAGGATCGAGTGGATTCTCTACTATGGCTACTCCAATCTTTACTGGGGAATATTATCAAGCTTGGGCTGTCAAGATGACAACATTCTTGGAGGGTCATGATCTATGGGAGGCTGTGGAGAATGATTATGAGGTTGCTCCACTACCAAACAATTCGACCTTGAATCAGATAAAGTACCATAAAGAGAGAATCACAAGGAAGGCCAAGGCAAAGTCTTGCATGTATGTTGTTGTCTCACCCCTTATTTTCACAAGGATCATGAGAAGTAATTTTGCAAAGGCAATATGGGATTTCTTGAAGGATAAATAATAGGGAGATGAGAAGATAAGGAGCATGAAGGTGCTGAATCTCTTAAGGGAGTTTGAGAGACAATAGACGAAGCATTCATAGTCAGTGAAGGAATATTCTGATAGGCTGATTGAGATAATTGAAAAAATCATAGTCTTAGGGACTGACTTGAAGGATGAAATGCTGGTTTAGAAGATCCTGGTATCTCTTCCAGAGAAGTTCGAAACCATCATAGCTTCTCTGGAAAATACAAGAGACTCAATTGACATAAAGCTTGCAGAATTGTTAAATGCCCTGCAGACATATGAACATAGAAGACTAATGAGAAGAGAAGAGCTTGTAAAGGGTGCACTGCAAGCTAAAGTGAAGTCCAATGATAGAGGCAAAGGGAAGAAATGGAATTATTTCAAACGAAATGCAGGTGACTCCAAGTTCGCAGCAAAAGAAGGAAGTTCTAGTGGGTCTAGCAAATGGAAGAAGAACAAGAAGCCTTGTCAACACTGTGGTGGAACTAATCATTAGTCCTTTAGATGTTGGAGGAAGCCTGATGCTAAGTGCAGAAAATGTCACAAGGTTGGTCACATGGAAGCGATCTGCAAAGAGAACAACCACCAGCAAGCAGGAGAAGCACATATAGCAGTGAATGAGACTGAGGAAAACATTTGTTTGTAGCTTCCTACTTTGGCTCTTCTGTTGAAATTGATGCATGGCTGGTGGATAGTGGTTGTACCAATCATATCACTGGCAATTTGAAGCTATTTAGGAGTCTAGATAGATCAGTTAGAATTGGCAATAGACAGTATATCAAAGTGCAAGGGAAGGGTACAATGGCTATTGAAAGAAATTAAGAGGTGAAGCTGATTAGTTATGTTCTCTTTGTGCCAAAAGTTGACCAGAATCTGTTGAGTGTTGGTCAATTAATTGAGAAGGGCTATAAGGTGAAGTTTGAAAGGAAGTAATGCCTTATTGATAATACATATAGAAGTGCTGAGAATGAGAATGAGGAACAAGAGCTTTATGTTCAAGCCACAAGAGATGCAACAAATGTCTTTAAAGTGCAAAGAAGAAAATGTAGAGCTATGTCATAAAAGGCTTGGGCATATTCACAAGAAGAACATGTTGTTTATGCAGAGGAATAGCTTGGCAGATGACTTGCCAAGTTTGAAGGAGGAATTTCCACAGTGCAAAACTTGTCTTCTTGGCAAGTAAGCCGGATTTCTTTTCAAAGGAGGAGGCTGGAGAGCACGTGAGAAGCTACAATTAGTCCGCATAAACTTATGTGGACCTATGTTCGAGTCATCTCTTAGTGGTAGCAGGTATTTCACAGATGACATGACTAGGATGGGCTGGATTTATTTTATGCAAGCCAGGTCTAAAGTTGCTAATGTGCTTGTGAAGTTTAAAGCCTTAGTTGAGAATTAGAGTGGGAAGAAAATTAAAATGCTCAGGTTTGACAATGGTTTTGTGTATATTGCTCACAAGTTTAAGTTAAACTGTGAGCAAGTAGGCATTGTACATCAGTTCACTGCTCCCTATTCACTTCAACAGAATAGGGTCAATGAGAGAAAAAAACATAAGCATTATGGAGATGGCCAGATGTATGATGTAGGAGAAGATGCTACCTAAGAAGTTCTAGGCTGAGGCAACTAATGCTGCAGTGTTCTTGTTGAACAGATTGCTCACAAAGGCCTTAGAGGGGTCAACACCTTTTGAAGTCTAGTATGGTGTTAGACCTTTTGTGAAGAATTTGAAGGTTTTTGGGTGTTTGTGTTATACTCATGCTCCTCAGGTCAAGAGGCACAAGCTGGATCAAAGAGCTGGGCTTGGAATCTTCATTGGGTATGGTCTCCAATCAAAGGCTTACATGATTTTTCATCCTTTGACATGGAAGGTGATAGTGAGTAGAGATGTTGTTTTTCTAGAGAAAGATGAGTGCAATTGGATGAAAGAAAAGAATGGAGGACAACGGCAATACGCAAAACAACAACCTACAGCAATTGTAGAGGTTGATGAAGTTGTGGATGGATTGGAAGATAGTATGGATTATCTGCTAGTAAGAGGCACAAAGTCACTTGCTGAAATCTATGAAAGAAGTAATATGGCAATGCTTGAACCATCTAACTTTGTGAAAGCTAAGAAGGATTAGAGGTGGATTGCAGCGAGGAGTTTGCAATGATTTAAAAAACACACACATGGGAGCTTGTTGACAGACCATCTGATAAGAATGTGATTGGGGTTAAGTGGGTGTTAAGAACAAAACTTAATCCTGATGGTTCTGCCAATAAACATAAAGCCAAACTAGTTATGAAAGGCTATGCTCAAATATGGGGAGTAAACTATTATGAAACATTTGCTTCTGTTGTAAGGCTTGATACAATTAGGCTATTATTAGCTGTTGTAGCAGAGAAGGGGTGGCCTGTATTCTAGTTAGATGTTAAGTTTGCATTTCTGAATTGAGAGCTCGAGAATGAGATTTTTGTTGAACAACCTGAAGGTCTTAGTATTAAAGGGCAAGAAGAGAATGTATATAGATTGAGGAAAGCTCCATATGGATTGAAGCAAGCTCCAAGAGCTTGCTATGGGAAAATAGACCGATATTTGCAGGATTTTGGCTTTGTAAGAAGCTTGAGTGAGTTCACTCTTTATGTCAAGAGGGTGAATCACAGTGTTGTAATTCTATCACTCTATGTAGATGATTTATTGGTGATAGGGAATGATGTGGAACTAATAGAGAGGGTGAAGCAAGGTCTATTTGTAGGTTTTGAGATGTCAGACTTGAGAAAGATGGCTTATTTCCTGGGTCTAGAAGTCAAATAAGATTCACATGAAATCTTCATCTGCTAGAAAAAATACATGAAGGAAATTCTAAAGAAGTTCCAGATGGAAGATTGTAGAAGTGTAAGCACTTCTATGGCTGCTAAGGAGAAGCTGCAGAAGAATGATGGAATAGATGCAATAGATGCTTGATTGGATGCCTCATGTATCTTACAGCAACCAAACCACATATTTTGTTTGTAGTGAGTATTCTATCCAGGTTCATGAGTAGTCCTAGTCAGTTACATTTGGTTACTGCAAAAAGGGTTTTGAGATACTTCAAATGAACATTGTTTCTTGGTGTGAAGTTTAGGAAATGTCGAAGTTTAAGTTGCAGGGGCTTTTCGATAGTGACTGGCTAGCTCAGTGGATGACATGAAAAGTATATCTGGATACTGCTTCACTCTTGGTTCTACTTGTTTCTCCTGGTGTTCCAAAAAGCAGGAGATTGTAGCTCAGTCCACTACAAAGGCTGAGTTTATAGCAGCTATTGCAGCTGCAAATCAAGCTTTGTGGCTGAAGAAGATAATGAATGATTTGTGGTTAAATTATGGTGATTGCATTGAAGTTAATGTGAACAATTAGGGTGCATTAACAATATCATAGAATCCAGTTTTCCATGGCAAAACCAAGCATTTTAAAGTCAAATTCTTCTTTCTACATAAAGTGCAACAAAGTGTTGAAGTTAAGTTGGTCTATTGTAAATCTAAAGATCAGCTTGCAGATATGTTCACAAAGTCACTTCAGGCTGGAATATGATGTCCTAAAATTCGAGCCTTTTGAGGGATGAATAAACATGAATTTCGTTAATGCATTGTTGGTTGATTTCACTCGAAATTGATCACTCTTGAGATACTGACCTTGAGGGAAAAGGCTAATGAGGACAGAACTCGTGCGATTAAAGAACTTGACTTGGGAAAACGACTTTACCGTGAGACTTACGTGAGAACAATCGTATAGATAGGTAGGTTAATTTCAAGGATGACTAGAAGTCGATTCGCAGAGAGAACATAATGGGACAACGGGTGATTCTGTTTATTGTTATCGAGCCCGCGAATAACCCTATGTCAATTCTCGGTAATTGTGTACTTTGAAATAGGAATCTATCCTCCACAATTTCATGTATTCAAGGATGTTCATGTGTCGAGATGTCTTGAATGTGGTTTGGCATAAGTCAATTACGCGTGAATTCCCGAAGCCGCCTATCATGACCAAATTTTCGGGTACACCACCTAAGATTTGGCTAATGGATTACTAAGCCTAAACTTAGCTTGGGCTCTCCCAAGCCCATACCAATTTGCGACTTAGGTTCCAATTCTTAACATGCAAATGATTTATCAATTAGGAGTCACCATTAATCAATTTTTAGTGGGTCAATTAGAAATCCAAGTAAAGTAACGGGAGATTTACTTTACTCCTACGAACCAGAGATTGTGAGTTCGGGGACTTGGTTACACAAGATTTCTTTAATGCCCTTTCGATACCGTTCTCTTTTCAAAAAAATATTTTGCATGCAGCTTGAATTGATTTTAATTTACTTCCCTAACATGTGAGGTGATCATATGGTTATGTAAACCACCAATTTATCACCCAAGAAAGCAATGAATAAATTACGGGACTTACTTCGTAGCAACGAAAGCATCTGCGATGTTAGATCATAATTCACATCAACAATCCTAGATATGATTTTTAATTAACACGTAATCACTAATTTTTTTTTAGAACTTTCTCTTGTTTAATAAAAAAAAATCTAATCTATATGCAATGCAATCTAATCAAATGACCTAATTCCAATGACAGACAATTTCTAATTGAATGGACCTAGCAACAATCACTAAGTGACATTCATTTCATGAAACTAATTTTACATAACATGTGCATGATTTTTTTATATTTTTTTATTTATAAAAATTCGTAATTAAAATCGCTAAAAATAAAAATCTAACTAAAGTGAGATATTATCTATTTTAAGTTAGGAATAGACTAATGCGAATCCTATCTTGATCTTGAAAATTATCTCATCATACAATTCAATCAAAAAAAAATATTATCTAACCTAGATACTACATGCATTTAAAAAAAAAAAAAAACTATTCTATCATGCAACTTTATCTAGGAAATCAATTATAATCTACATGGAATGCAAATGCATTTTTTTTTTTTTTGGTATAAACACAACAATTAAAAGATAAACACCAAGTCATCCATGGTCATAAAAAATGTTATCTATCATTTGAATTTAGATTCAAACTTGATTATTTCGCTAATAAAATTGATAAATTGGTCTTAAGCCTTAAAGATCAAGATATCAATTTTATTCCCGCGTGATTAATTATTCCATCTAAAGCCTTATGGATAGAACAAAAAATTATTTTGCGGTTGCAGATCGGGCAATAAATCATAATTGGAAATACGTCGATAATTCAAATATACACGTAAGATATTGAAAAGCATGCATTAGGCAATAAAATATCCAAATCAAATTTAGATAAGGTGGAGCTTCGGCTTGGCGACAGCGAGGGAGTCTCTACGAGGACGGGCAGCTATGGGTGGAGCTTCGGCTGCTGGCTAGTCTTCCCTTGTATATCGCAGGAGCTTGTTATTGGCCTTGGGGCCTCAGCTGAACCTGCAAAAGAGTGAGAACAAAGCCACAAAGGCTCATTGGGTGATCACTGGTGCTGTTTTAAAAAAAAAAAAAACACTTTAAGACATCGCCAGACAAACACTTCAAGACATCATTAGACAAACACTTCAAGACACCGTCAGACTTGAAGGGAAATCCTTAGGAATTTCGTCGGCTTTGAACTTTGGCGATGGGGGTTCAGGCGACTCTGAGGTATATTGGCTCACAATATAGCAGCAGCAGATCGTGGGTCTCCGAATGTGCAGGAGTTGCTGCTCGAGTAGGTTGATGCGAGGGGGAAGCTCACATAGACGCGATGGGCAATGTTGCAGGTGTAAGATCAGCATCGATGATCGGTAGCGCGCGGCAATAGGGCGTCAATGCAAAACTCTCAGCAAGAAAGGGGTGGCTGGTCATGGGCGCGAAGAGCAGGGGTGGAGCTTCGGGGTCGTCGCGGTTGCAGCGGACAACAGACGTCGAGTGCCAGCGGAGGTTCGGCACGGAGACACGGTGACTGGCGGGAGGCGAGCTATTGCGAGGTCGACTGCATAAGCTATAGGGGCCGGCAGAGGGCGAGGAGCTCAGCGGCTGGTGTGGCAACTGGCAGAGGGCGCGAGTGCTCGCGAGGGCAGCGAGGAGCTCGGCAAAGGGGGTGGCGCGAGTGCTAGTGTCGCGGGTCGCTACAGGTCGTAGCAGCAACTTCAGATTGCAGGCGGAAGCATGGCGAGGGGGCTTGCAGGTTGCTAGTAGTGTGGCGGAGCGACGATGCTAGATCTCGCAGGTTGTAGGCAAAGCGAAGCTTCGGCGGTGGTGCGGCGAGAGCAGGAGAGGCGGTGTCGCAGAGAGCATGGAGCAATGGTGGAGTAGAGTGGGCTTGTGGGTCGCCGGCGTTGGGCAGAGGCGCAGTGGCCGGCGCGGCGGCGCTGTGCAAGGGTCGGCAAGCGGCTGCTGCACGAGGAAGAAGGAGAACCCCCTTTTTTTTTTCTTCTCTTCTGACTTCGGAAAGAAACGACGGAATACCATTGAAGAAAATAGAACCCTACGAAGTCATCCTAAATTAAACCCCCCCTTTTTCCCTCATGAATTGTTGGCCGTGTGATTCTATTGTGTGACCCCCTCGAAACCCTACGCGTTTTAATCTATTTATAGGCCACGAATTCGAGTATTCATTTTTCCAAAATTATATCTACGAAGATTTCTTTTCCAAACGCAATATTTGTTTTTGAATTAAAACCTCACAAAGATAAATCCGTAATATCTCCTCAAGAATACGGGCTTGGGCCAATTTGCTCTCTTCATAGGCTTAGTCCGACTTATCAATTTAAAGTTCAGAACTACTAAATCAAACCCATCCGTCACCGTTCCAATGCAAATGCAATAATAATAAATAAATGCATCTAAAATTATATGCTAAGCAATGAACTATTTTAGGGATAAAATTAACCATAATTTTTTAATGCGATAAATGACTAAACGTGTCACCAAAATTTAGGTGTCAACACCGCCTATTAGTTTGAGTTGTACCAAAATGGCATTCAAGTGAAATTAACATGGCATGAGAATCCAAGATTGGACTTCAAATTTTTGGGAATGTTCGGGATGGACTTTTGGATGATGCTACTTCGACAGTCGACAATGCCAGTTAAGCCGAGTATTTGGAAAAATGATTTACAGACTAAGGAAACGAACTTATGAGGACGTGGGCTGGGTAAGGCCAGTGTGGGCCTCATTCCCAAGGTGGGACAGTCACCATGGTAGACCGGAGACAAGCAAGTGAGCCCATTAGACCCAACCGACCAATTTATCATTCCAAGCCCATTGTTTAACCTTGAGTCATTTCGAGCCCAACCAATTCTCGAGCCCATTTCTATTCATCTCCTAGCCTGTTTCTTAGGCCCGCCCTTCATTTCAGCCCAAGATCAAATTGGGAAATGTGCAAGGTGGAAATGACCATTTTGCCCCTAGATATTATGAGAAAAAGTTAACAGAAGAGAGAGAACATGATGTCAATGTTGCATGGGGAGTTGAAGCAAGTATTTAATGGCCTTAATGAGGAGTGCAACCAACCCTCACTTCACTCTCTCTCCTCTCCTTCAGCCCTCACGACCGCACCCTCTCTCTCCCCTTGTTTTCCTTCCCTTCATTTTTCTTCTCCTTTAGACCTTCCTCCAAAAACTTGAGTTATTCGTTGCTTTCCCGTGCCGATCATCACTTGTGCCACCCACCACCAAGCTTAGGAGGTTCAAATTGTGTCCCCCACGGTGGTCGTTCGACGGATGGAGTTGCCGGTTGACCTGCTTGCCGGCCGGAAGTCCCTGCATTGCTCCACCCAGTTTAGTTGTTTTCCTCCTACTTTGACCCAACCACCGCCTAGCCTAGCCACCGGCTGGTCCCCCTTGACCCCTAGGTGCCATAAGTCATTGGCCAGTTGCTTGCCGGAGCTCCGATCAACTAGCTTAATCCCTTTTATCCTTCGACAAGCTCAGTTTTCCAGTGTTACGGAGGGGAGTCTGAGTTGCTTACTTGCTATTTTGACCCCCGGGACCATCTTGGATCACTGTGGTCGAGGTCCTCGTGTGTTGCCTTCGTTGTTGCCACTGCGTCCGTGTCTCTGGCCCGCTTAACGGGTGAGTTTAGCCCATAATCCTTGTTTAGTGCCTAAACTTCATTAGGATTGGTTTAGTTAGGGTAATTCTAGTTTAGGAGGTTTAATTAAGTTGTATTAACCCAAAGAGAGTGGTTAGATAGATGGTTAAGATTAGCTTAGCTTAATCTTGCTTTATCTTGCTTAATGTAGTTTATTATGGCTTATGTGTTTAATTAAGCATGTTTTGCCTTGATTAATTGATTGTTTGTCTTAATTTATGATTTGCTTAATTTCTGAAATTAATTTATTAATAATTTAATTATGAAATTACATTATTCATAGTGCACTGTTCACAAATTACTGTTCACTCGCACTGTTCATCCAGAAGTGAAAAATTGTCTAATTTCATGTGTTTTGATCTTATGAGGTGAATTAGATGTGTAAATGCATGGACATCCACATAAATCGTATGATTTTCACAAAAAAAAAGAGGGAAAATGCTTTGTCCGAGGGACATTGAAAATGAACCGCTTCTATGAGAAAATGATTTGAAGTTGTATATGGAAGCATGTATGCATTGGCTAATGTTGAAAGATAAAAAATGGGTTGTGGTGGTATGCTTGCGTAATCACTAAGTTGAACCCACCGCCCGGCTATAGTTCGAGGGGTAATAGTCTGATTTATCGGAAACCTGGTGGGGGTTCGGATGCAGAGTCGTGGTAGAGGCTGGGCCTATGCTCCTCTGAGAATGCCGTCTTGGGAGAGAACCCTCGACGTCGCCACGCCTCGCAGGGGAGGGCGATGCCTGGTTATGCTAGTAGACACTGGCAGGGGCTCGGTTGCAGTCTTGAGGGGCAGTAATAATCGGAACATGTGTGGGTGCAAGAGCATATGAGAAACATGGCATCATTGGTTCTGATTATGCATGAGCTAATCACATTGTTTATGGCACGCATGCATGAATCAATAGCGTGTAGGGTGTGGCAATGGTCAGGTGACATCGTTTGTAACGCGACTCATATGTGATTGATGAACTGTATCATCTAATGGCCATATGCATTGCATGTATTGTGTTGAGATATAACATGTAGGGTATGGCATACCAGGTAAGGTTGCATGTAAACCGACTATTTGATTGTTGGTTGGCCCTGGTTGTTGTTAATTGTTGGTTGTTGGTCATTGGTTTGCTTGTGGGGTGGTTCTAAAGAGATATCACGAGTTGAGTTGGTGTACTAACCAGGGATTAGGGGGAGGACCCGCTAAGATTTTATCTCATTGGTTATTGTATAACCACTTTCAGGCTCTTAGAATGACGCACCCATCGGTACGATTCAGGATCCCTAAGGACTGGGAGATTGTCGTGATGCGCCACCACTTCCTGGGTCGAGTGCATCTTTACGAGAAGTATCTCTCCACCATCTGAGAGGATGAGAGACTGGGGCAATAGATACCCCATTAGTTCCTAGCGTGGTACATTCCGGAGGACGATATGCTGATCGGTCCTCTACGAGGTTTTGACGAGCCGTTCGGTAGGGGCCCCAAGGACGTCGACTAGGATCCTATGGAGCTAGACCCTCCTGATGGTGTGGTGGAGAGTCTTGCCCCCACTCCACCAGTGATCGACCCGAACGCCTCCAACTACGACCTGATGGAGCCTGAATTCGATGGGTCTGAGTGATAGTGGTGCCGAACCTGATGGTTCTTTTTGTATAGTTGGATTAGCCTAGCCTAATTTCTTTTTGGTGGCTTAAAGGATGGATTGGTCCCTCTGTTGGTCTTGTAAATCAGAAACGATCCTCCGTTGGTTAATCCAATGAAAATGTATATACGAGTAGTTGCTGTTGTTCTTGCTATTCATCCCTCTATCCTTGTTTGATTGCTTGATTGTCTGTTTGACTAGTGGATTGTTTGTTTTCTGTTTGCACATAATGAAAGATTAAAATGAATGGTCATTGACAAGTCTTGGGACGTCGTGTTCTATTGACCATGGGAAGGGGCTGTTGTGTGCTCGGGGTTCGGGGCGTAACATGGAAGATTTGAGCTGTTAAGAGAGAAAATAGGAGTTTGTAGCAGCAACTAATCCAAGGAGGAGTTTGTTGGAGCTGTGTTTCAGTGTTGCTGCTGACGTTCTATCGTTTTTTTTATTATTCAGTCAAGTTTATTTGTTAGGCGGTTGGTTTGTATGCTATTTTCTAGGAAGTGGAACAAGTTATGTTTTGCACGTTTGTGTGCGGTTCCAAAAGATGTTCTTATTTAGTTTGTACTTGACAATTTTTTTAGAATGAACGAAGTTCAATGTTCCATTTCATTCCTTCACTCTCAGTATAACTAGAAGTTTGTGAGTATTAGTTGAATATATCAGCAATAACAATAGTCCTGGTCTTGGTATTGACCGATGGAGCCGAGGCCGAAGCCCGAGGAAGGGGTCTTGGTGAGCTTGTCGAAGTCGGATTCGTATGGGCTGCCCACGGTGAAGTTCTCGGAGGTGGAGGAGAAGTGGAGGAGATGGTCGGCGCCAAGGGCAGCCCGGAGGAGGAGGGCGGACTAAGGGTCATGAATGATGATCACCTCTCTGCTTTGAAAAGTATAAATTACTTCTCAAACACACCAGAAAAATTTGACGGAAGATAAAAAAAATTTTAATCAAATGCAGAGATCTAAAAGAATCACACAAGAATGTTTAGCTCCTCACACAGCCAGAAGGCTCACAACTCCAAAGCATACTCCTATTGCCCAAGTAAAAGTCGAACTTCCTCTGTTGGCCGATGACTTGGGTGATTCCGCAACAGTTCCGCTCGGGGCCACTGATCCTACGGAAGTGTCGCTTGGTGGAGCCAATCCTGGGGTCGCTGCTGGTGAGGATTCGGGTGTTTTAGGAGCCAGAGCAGAATGTGGAGGACTGGCTAGAGATTCTGCTGGAGGAAAGGCTGCTGTAGATCTCAACGGCGGGGAAGCAGCTGCGGATCTCTGCGGTGGGGTGGCTGGAGATGTGGGTGGCAGGGTGGCAGGAGATGTGCTTGGGGGGGTGGCGGGAACGGCTGGTGGCGGGGATGAAGTGGTTGCGAGGGTGTCTACTTCGAGCTTCATTCCTGCGGTGCAGTGTCCCGGGGTAGAGCAAATGAAGTATCTCTTGCCCGGAGATATGAGGGAAACAGTGGTGGATCCGCCAGTGCTTGTTTTGATTGGGCTGGTTGCTTGGCAAGAGTCGTACTCTGCCTTGTTGACTTCGGTTACATCATGGCTTGGCGCGTACTGAAAGACTACAAAGAATAGAGTGCACCGCTTAGTATCGATTGTATTGCTCTTGCTCATAGATTTTGGCATGGAAGTGAAGCATCAAGTGCGTAAATAGAGCCATTTTGACAGAAATTTTTGCAAGAACCCCTTTGTATAGAAAGCGTGTGATTTAGGACCACACAATGACTAGATTCATTTAGGAGGCTTTCATTCCGACTGAGGATTTATGATCTACCCGTGATGACATTGAAACTCAAATAAAAGGTCTATTCGTAGAAGTGAATACAAAATATTTTGGGTTCCCCCTAAAAATAGCATGATGGGTTATCATATATGTTTGTTTTTTTTCTATAGAGAATCAAGTCATGGACGTCCGTAATATCCCAATTTTGAATGTCATTGCTTTTCAAGTACTTCACACTTCTAGAAAGAATAAAGTATCGGCAAACGCTACCACAAGTTGAATGACAAGTCACAAGTAAAACCCTTGAGATACAATCAAGAATGCAGATCATCCCAACTGGAGCATTGGGATATTTACTTACCCAGAGTATCTCCTGCTAAGAACTTCTGAGATGATGCCCAGGTCTGGACATTGGTGGCCGTGTCCCACCCGCCGTTCGGGCCTCCAACCGTGTAGCTAGCTGCCGCGGCTAGTTCGATCAGCAACGCTGCTATGACGAAGCAAGTCAACGATCTGAGAGTTGCCATTTCTGATTTTTGTCACAGGATTGCAGAAGAGAGGCTCAATGGGAGGTCTTGAATTGGCACCTCTGTCTTGGCGAGGGCGCTTATATATATAGAGATAGGGGAAGCAGAGCAAGTGGATACAGAGAGTAAGTAATATTATTTTTCATGAGTTGTTAATCGGGGTTGGTTTTGACATCTTAAGAGCTTCTTGGCTCGTGACAGGTTGTTCACCAGATTTGGAGATCTAATCGACTCGTTAATCTTTTGTTTTTCTCCTTCGTTGACTTGGCTTGCATTCCATGTTATCCCCCTTGTGGCAATACCCATTCATTGAAGTTGTCACAATGCGAAGGAGCGATCATCGAACTACTCACGATCTTCATGTAACAACGACTCGGTTCGGACAGACAGCACCCTCTCTTGAGCGATGTAGTTGGCGTTTGGATCGAGCTTGATGACCGAGGACGCGGCGTTGCGGTGTTCTGTGCTTTGACCGGAGAGGTTAGGATTTGTTCCAAGGGAAGTTGGTGGTGATCACCATCCATGTGCAGAAACTATTGACTTTTTCTTCTTCGTATGTATCGCACGATTCAACAAAGTTGGCGAGCACGACCAATCAATGATTTTGCGATAAAAAATAAGAGTACGGAGGTGGACGTTTACTTGATACGTCCTTAATTCACTATTATAATTCCTAGTCATGTTACGGGCAAATTTAAGAAAACGACTAGATAGAACAACTTCACTACACTGATTTGAACTTGTGATGAATGCACTTTACAATCAATGTGAAAGCACAAAGGTTCGAAAGAAAACTCTCTCTATTTATGAGACAGTTTACATCCCTTCTTTCAATCTAGGAGAAACTAAGGTATTCAAATCCACCGCGCTCTTTTGTCATCCTCGATAGTTAAGTCAAGTTTCACATACAACCTGAACAAAGTTAAGAGGGTAGGGACTCATCGTAACGATTGTTGTGATACTCCATACACAAGTTGATTCAAGCATACCGGTACGATTGGAATGATGTGGATGATCACACACCTATTGCGGTAACGCATTTCTTTGAAATGGCTAATCTTAGAGCATACATGAACTCAGCTCACATGCACGAGATCGGCCAATGATGGATATTCCTTGGTGCCAACACACTATAGATAGATTTGGCACCAAGCAGTATCAATTGAGTGGCATTAACATTCTCAACGCCTCCATATATATTTCAGCCAATAACACCATCACAAACAGCCTGTGGATGATAAATGATGTTGATGTGCACCGAGAGCTAAAAGTGGCCCTAGACAACATGTTACTCCTTATACATCATAGAAGTACCGAATGAAATATTGGGATAAGTTGGAAAAGGCAGTTAAGTCTGTCCCCAGAGATCAATAATATATTATACAGTTCAAAGAAATCTGATTGCTTCAATACTTTATCTTCATTAATTTTATGCAAATTATCATGACGATTATTTCTTTGGAATTTGACTCTATGACAAAATATCTTTCATCAAAAAGTGCTCTTCAATTTTACTAGAGGAGATAGGTTCTATGGCGACTCCGGATAGGAAATATCATTGGTAGACGAGAGATATTATAACTTTACTTCAAATAGAACCAAACATACCCAAATTATGTTGGAATTTAATTGATGACAAAGTCTGAGAACATAAGTGCTCCAAACGGAACCAAAATATACGTTAACTCTGTCGAAATTAAATCAATGACAAAATTTGAGAACATGAAGATGCAACGCTGAAATATAATCGATGATGAGACTCCCATGTTAAAAGAAACATGCCAGAATTTAAGCAACCACACGAATTTGAAAACTACAACTAAGAAACACGCTAGAATTTAATCAAAGATGCGAGTCTGAAAACTATAACCACCATGCAAGAATGTAAAGATCATTGAAAGCTAATATGTATGTTTGTTGGTGCGTAGAAGGTCCCCAATTTAGAAACGTTAGTATTTATAGTGTTCACACCATAATCATCTAGGAAAAATTCTCCAACAAAATTATAACCATATCATCACATCTCCGAGAATCTTGTGTCCATGCTCCCATGATGCCATGATCATATTTTCTAGCAGTTGCCCTTTTAAAGTTGCATTTTGATCCTTTGTGTCCATATATGTTGCCTCGTCCATTCTTGCTTCACGATTTACTGGCTTTTGTAGCTTTGCTCACCAATGATTTTAAATTCCAAATTTCATAATTGCATCCCAGCGCCTTCTAAGTATCCAACCTTCTCTTGGTGTTTCGATCAGTAATCCATTGTCCCTTTTAATTGATATCTTTGTGGACAATCACCAACCATACATCATTGTATATGGATAATGGATTAATGATCATTGATGCATCGATATCGATAATATTTTTTTATGATTGTCAACAATAACTCACGTGTTTAATAACTTGTATTCTAATCCGCCCCAATCCATATTGACGACCTTGTCAATTTATAGCTAAATTTTCCCCCAACTCAGTCCAAGAATTAATGCTTTATATCAGTCACAACAATCCACAAATAAATTCATGTAGGTCCATAACCAATCCCTCAAAAGGAGATACTTAATTGGTAACCTAAACTGAGTCTCCATTGATATATCACCACACAACCTCCTCCTCCCTCCCCCCCCCTCTCTCTCTCTCTCTCTCATGTAGGATTTAGAAGGTGTTATATTGAAGTTTAAGACCACTTTATTTTGTTGCATGCTCAGTTAGAGTGGGCACTTTTAGGAAAAAACAAGAAATTTGTTACAAAAGTCTGAACCTGAAAAACTAAACATCTTCGTGAGATTCATCCATTATTGGATTTAATTTCTTCAAACTTTGATCCATCATACATGCCTGTTGCATCCATTAGCGAAGATCATTGAGTTTCAAACAATCTCAAACATCGACGAAAGGGTAAAGCTCATATCTAACGTTGCAACTCCCCCCAACGGTTCTACCTCCTCGTTTGCCATAGCAACAGCTCGGCAGGTCACTTATCGCGCCCTTGAGGCACGTCTTGCAGTCATCTGCGGATAGATCCCTTGTGCACTGAGCCAAGCCAAACAGTGTCTTGTACCCTCCGAGCCCGAGTTCGCCATACGCATACAATTTGGGACCTGCCACGGCTTCGTCTGTCAAGTTACTCAGCAGTTGCTTGATCTTCCTGTAGAATTCCATGAAGTCCATGTCCACGTCCTGCACGTTGAGCAAGTAGAACTTGTTCTTGGTGTCGATCTTGCCAAAGAATTCCACATTGGAATACTTGAGGAGACAATTGTCATACCTAAGCGCGCCAATTGAGAGAATCATGAATCGAAATATCAAATATCGTGTCAGAGCAAAGTAAAAATAGTAATAATAATTAGGATGAGGAGGAGAAAGTATAGGAGCAATCGAGGGAAAATGGAATTGGTTAATTTGAGAATGGAACCGGATGATTTACTTACTTTTACATACTTGATTTATGCCTCCGGAGCATATGCTTTTGCAAACATATGAATCACACCGCCTTTTACTTTTGGATTAATGATTTATTTGAAAAAAATTGAACATCTTTTGATTGAAAACCTAGCAAATTGATGGCTAGAAAAGTTAAACTAATTGCGGTTTATATAAAGAGCATTTTTTTTAATTTATACAAACCACAGAGAACAATGTTTTAGACTAGATATAGTTGAAGTTGAAGCCATTTTAAGCAGAAATTAACCTTTAGTGTAGTTTGAAATTATCACTTTTTTCAGTTGGTTTGGCATCGTTTATTACACTTCAAAGCGGACTCCATGAGTCGTTAAAAGTTGAAAGCTGTCATACCAAATAATAGCACCCTTCTGCTCAGGGCAACGCTGCAGAAGCTCTGGGCCTGCATCGGAGACGCAACTTTTGCAGTCGGAGCTCGATACGTCACCCCGGCAAAGAGCTAGCCCGTACACTTGATCGTTCCCCTCGCCGCTTGAGCCAGTTCCGAACCCACTGGGAGGAACCTTGGAAACGAGAGTAGTGAGCAAGCTGTCGAGATTGGTTTTGAAAGGACTACCGGAAGTGTAGTTATCTTTGCCGAAGCAAATATGGTAAAGCGGATCGGCGCTGAAGCTCGTGTCGAGAAGAAGGAAGAAAGAAAGGAGGAGGATAGGGATTGATCTAGAGAGAAACATACTTGTGACTCTTGTACAGATTAAAGACTAGGGTACTTACCTTTTACCAAAAAGAAAAATAGACTAGGGAGGTTTTGGCTCCTTGAAGAAAGAAAATGATGACTAACTAAGGGAAGAAGAAGTAGTTCAGAAAAAAAAAAAAAAAAATGAGGGAAGAAGAAAAGCGAGAGGCTAGAATGATAGAGCTGAAAATGTTGACTTTGACTATTCAATTGAGTGGCATGGACCTTATCAACTCTCCGGAGATATTTCAACCAATAACACCGTCACTAACTGCTTGTGGATGATAAACGATGTCGATTGGCACCGAGAGTGAAAAAGTAGCCAAAGACGACACGTTTTTCCTTGTACATCATGGAAGTACCAAATGAAGTGCTAAATAAGTTGGAAAAGGCAATTAAGTCCATCCTCAAAGAGCAATAATATGTCATACGTTTCAAAGATATTCGATCGCTTCAATACTTGATCTTAATTAATATTAAGCGAATTATCTTGAGAATGTGAATAGATTTTTGGATCTTGAATTTGGAGGATCTGTGCCAATACTCAAAGGGTGTGATAGACAAATGAATCACATAGATGCGCATGACATAGTTATCAAAAGCAAAATATGCACATATATTGAGAGGCCAATGAACTTATAAAAGTCATATTTTGCAAAGCTGTCTTGATAAAATGGATTCTTTCATTTTCTAACATATTCTACTTGAGTACGAATCCAACACATTTCAAGAAACAGTTAAGTGAAAACATAAGAAATCACATAAATAATGTAAGCTCTGGTTGTAGTATGATTGAATCCGTCAAGCCAAAGTGAGGTCAGTGCTGAGAAGACTCGACCGAGAGCTGCCGCGACTGGCGGGTTCGGCCTAATGGCCATTATTCTTGAACCACTAAGCGTGTGATTTGTTTTTGACTTGCTTTTTTGGTCCACTTTTGAGGCACGACCAATTACTGAGCTTGAATTCTAGAAATCGAAGTTTCTTATTTTTGTACGTTTCTTCTTTTTCTTAGGGGGGTTTTCTCGGTATTGGCTTTTGATTCGAGTGGATGGTGAGGACCAGCAAAGCGCACCACCTATGTCGACCACCAGAAATGGCAGCTATCCACTAACATTTCCATTAAACTTCAATTCGCTACACAATAATAGTTGCGGTCAGGGAGCAAAATTGCTCCCTATCTCGTCAATTATTACAAAAAAAAAAAAAAAAAGAGTTGAATTTTCACCTTGAGCTCATAATTGATCATGATCTTTTGAGGATCATGGCATGCTTCAACCCCAGTTAATATCAAAGTGACAATCATAGCCCTGTTACTCCAGATCCTATTGAATGCTCAACAAAGGAAAAATAAATAAATAAATTGACGACTATGAACTCAGATCTGATCTGAAGTCAACCCTTCTAGAAAAGGGAGGTTGACAAATGGCTAAAAAAAGACGGTATTGAGCTTAATTAGGCCGCGGTTTTCTTGGTCAAACATTTCGCTGCTATGTAGGTATTATAATGAAAACAAAATGGCGAAATGAAAACTAGTTCAAAAGTCAACTGTTGTCCCTTCGGAATTTCGAGTATATCTTTGGATAATTCAATATGAGAATTCTTTTTAGTGGTATTATCCTCAAGAAGGTGCATGGAACCTCATGTCACAGATTGCTACGTAGGCCCATGATAGTCGAATTAGAATAAGCACAAAAGAAGTAAATCCATTTCCACTCCCGGACAGATGTAGACTCTCATGGCCGTGGACACGTGAATAACTATGGTAGACGGTTTTTCTTCTTCTTCTTCTTCTTATTGTTTCTCGAGATGATCATATCTGGTGATCGTATTATAGATTAATATTAAATGTCATAGATTGGTCGATAAAACAAGCACATTTTTAGTCGTAATTATTGGCTTTTCATAACGAAATTGTTTTTGACACGTGATGCAACACATCAACTCACAACGAGTGAGTATATTCTTTTTCATAGACTTTCATATTAAAATAATGTGTTATAAACTCAAATAACTAAGCCTCGGTAGTCCCAAGAGGTGGCTGGTCAAGTGGTGACAATATTCATTTTCTTGACTAGTCTACCTTTGGGTGTATAGATTTACATTTTCACGATAATTATTTGGAGTCCGCATGAGTGGATTTTCTCGAGGCTAAAAATCCCCCCACCCTAGTCTCCTTTTTTGGGATAAAATTAACAAAATTAGTCGTAACTTTATTACATGAATGCCAATTCAATTCTAAATTTTTCAATTTTGTCAATATAACCTTAAATTTTTGCTTGAAATTCCAATGTAACTCTTCCGGAAATTACCATCGATATTACTAACATGGTGATCCTCAATAACTCCACATCAGCTTGCCATGTAGGATAGCTCATGTTGATTGGATGCCATGTCAGCAATTTTTGGCTACAATTGGCTAAAAGAATTACATTAAAATTTTTCGCAAAGGCTTAAGTTTACATTGACAAAATTTAAAAGTTTACGACTCCTTCGGTTATTATCCCTCTTTTTCATGTGAATGTCAAATGTTCTTGGCCGAGCGCGGTTGCCAGCCTCACGAAGCCGCCATCCCGGCCGTTGAAGCCCTCGCCGCTGCCGAGTCAACCCCGCCTCGCGTCTCCCTACCTCTCTGTCAATATTGTCGAAGCCCCAACACCACCCCCCCCCCCCCGGCGGTCTCTTTCTCTCTCTCTCCCTAAGGGTAGGGAGTAAGAATTGTGGATTTCTATTTTTCCTTCGCTTCTTTTTATTCTTATTCTTGGGATTATGTGTTTAACATTACACGTGGGTGGTGTAAGAGCATGTGCCCACCAAGATCCTGATTGAAGGAAAATATAAACCTTACTTAATAATGTTGGTGACCATGGAGAAGAGATCAACTCTACTAGGCTTTACTTATTCTATACGAAAGACTTAAAGAATTGCGCGATGCATGTAACTTATTTGTTTGGCATTTTAAAAGTAAACATTCGAGTCATATGTAATACATTTCAAAAAAAAAAAAAAAAAAAGAGAGGATATGATTGGATATATCAATAATTGAACACACCCATGGAAATTCTCTTTACCTAGGGTATTGAATGGTCACGAATGGGAAATGTATTTCCAGAATAATAATAGGTTCTGCACCAACCATTCTGGAAACATTTCCACATACAAAACATTGGCAAAATGTCGTTGTAGACTAAAAAGTTTTACGTATCAACTTGTGGATGGTGGATTATCGTCATATATACACAAGAACTGTAACTTCTATGTTGCCACAACTGCAAAATATAGACTCGCGGATAGCCCCAGTTACGCTAACTTAAAACATAGCAAGAACATTTATGTAAGAAATTATTCATGACATATTGATGAAGACATCAAATTTTTAGTTACAGCTATATAAACCATTCGAATGACGAAAGAGTCTCAGGTAAATTCCCAAACTCGTCTTCACTTTAATTACCATGTATTACACTAGGATTACACTAGGAACACCCTAGCTAGGGAATCATTAAACCACACTTATTTAGGTCCTTGAGCGAGGACTCTTAAACATTGACAAAAGGGTAAATCTCGTATCGGAAGTTGCAGCTCCCGCCAACCACTCGCCCACCTTCCTTCCCGTCGCAACAGCTCGGAAGCTCGCCGATTGCACCCTCGAGACACTCCTTGCACTCGGTCGCCGACAGATCCCTCGTGCACTGCACCAATCCGTACAGCTTCGTTTTATCCTCCAGTCCCATCTCTCCAGTCGCGTACAGCTTTGGCACCGTGTAAGCCTCCTCGACCAGCCCGGTCAGCAGCCCCCTTACCTTGCCGTTAAACGCCTCCGGGTCGCTCACGTTTTTCAGGTTCCACATGTAGAACTTGTTGGCATTGTCGATCTGGCCGAAGAAGTCGGTGTCAAGGTACTTGAACATGCAGTCGTCGTACCAGATTATCGCCCCCTTGTTGTGAGGGCAGCGGCGGCGGATCTCGGCACCAGCGTCTGCCACGCAGGCCTTGCAGTCCGATGGCGATGTGTCACCCCGGCACAGTGCGAGGCCATAGACCTGGTCTTGGTATTGGCCGATGGAGCCAAGGCCGAAGCCCGAGGAAGGGGTCTTGGTGTAGAGGAAGCTGGTAAGCTTGTTGAGGTTGGATTCGTACGGGCTGCCCGCGGTGAAGTTCTCGGGGGTGGAGCAGAAGTGGAAGAGAGGGTCGGCGCCGAGGGCGGCCCGGAGGAGGAGAGCGGAACAGAGCGAGAGCAAGACAAAGCGGGCCGAAGACATGTCGTTACTTAAAGATTTGATATGAATGTGCTGTGAGGTGAAGTCGTGTCACCTTCGTGTTGTGTTTGCGATGGGAATGAGATGAGTATGTTATTTGCATGCATATATATATAGGCGTTGAGGGGACATGAGAGGATATCATCGAAGTTGTTAATCGTCGTGGTTTGACAAAAGGGAACGACTTTCAGACGTACGACTTTTTCCTTTGCAAAGTTCGATTTTAACCGTGTAGAAATCTTCAATCATGGGCGGCGTTGTCGGAGTATTTTAAAAGAGATGGGTTTAAATTAATGGATTAGCTCGCAGAGCACTCGGCCGCAAATGTGGCTACGACAACTTGAGAGAAACAATTGCATTATATCGAACTAAAGATGGCTCGGGAAGTAGTCTCGTGTATCGGATTGATTTTGAGGGGAGAGAAGGTCCATTCTCGCAAGGAAATGTTGTCGCACTCGTCTAATTAAGTTGACACAGGAAGCTGCACTTCGCATTAAAAGAGTAAATTATGCGGGAAGATGTAGGTCCACTTTAGGGCTAAAGACTCCATCAGAGTAAGCTAAAACATGACTAGGCAATCATCAATGGAAAAGGAGATGAGCTGCCGTGGGCTATGCTAATTCTCTCCATCTCTACCCACTTAAAAGAAATGTGACAAGGCAATCATCATCATCATAGCGTACGTAGGAATAGTAGCATTGCCGATGTAAAGATTGGCTGATGAAATTGGTTTGTGCAGTTTTATACCCCCATTTGCTACCATGCCATAGTGAAATAGGACCGAATTAAATAAAATTACCTTTTAAAGTACTTTTGTGATGTCGTTGGGAGAGTCGGGGGCTAGTTAGTTGCTAATGTTGTCCTCTATCAACCATGGCGATTCCTATCCGATTACATTGGGTGATTATGGAATTATAAAGGTCTGTGACTTTGAAAGTCATTATTAATAAAGTTTGCATGTATGAAAATAAATTAGTAGACCAAGCCCTTCATTCTTATTAAAGCTCGATGAGATTTACGAATTCTTTTGTAAGATTGAGAGATTATTTCGTAAAGAATTGTAGGGCTAAACACATGTGGGTTATTAGGCGTAATTGGAGATTGGTAAACATTGAAAGTATTTGAGTAACTTCGAGTGTGGATGTAATATCTGTTGTATCATTTAATTCATAATAAAATCGATTGTTTCCTGTGGATGAAGGTCACCTCGATTAACTGAATTATGTAAATTCGATATCGGATTTATTTTCTTATTATGTTTATTTTATTATTCAATTGCTTATTTTCACAACATTGTCTTTACTCTTGCACATCTTCTAGAAAAAAGAAGAATGTGGGTCTGGCACACGGAACCGGATGCAGCTCCCTAATGTTGCAAATGTGTGCTTCGTCAATGAATTTCCGCTTCTCCAATGCCAGAGTGTCTCTCCCACTTTGATTGCATCGGATGGTGTAGCCTTAGGATACAAACGTCACTTACTTTGAAGAAATGTTTCACCTTGGGCTCATATTTGATCATGATCTTATGTGGTTGGGGTGTAAATATTCTATGATCTTCTAGAGAGATGGAAAGAATATCACTAAATACTACATCTTTACTCAACTAACTTTAGTAGATAAGGATATTTATGCCCGAATAATCTAATAAGGAAATTAACTATCTTAGAAATAATGATATTTAATGATATTTCTAAAAATATTCTTTAATAGATAAGTCTCTACTATCCATAAATATTCATCAACACAAGGCATGCTTCACTTCCGGTTGATATTAAAAGAAAAAACACAACCTTCTTTTCTCTACCGAGTCATGCAATTGCGATTAGTCATGTATGGCATTATTTACCACAAGAATATCCTTTGCCTGATTCCAAGAGGGTGATGCTGCAAGATTCTCAATTCTATTGGGAAAAGTATAAAAAAATTCATAAACCTATTGCATTGGTTTTCAGTTTTAAATTATTCAATTGGACCAATTTAATTCTAAATCTTTTTATGTTGGTACCAATTGAGCTCATTCGGCCAATTTAAGCTAGAAATTATTGACATGGATACCAATAGTCCTATACGGCATGAATCGCTGACATTGACAAATTTTATAATTTTTAAATATTTTTCAGAATTTTTTAATATATTTTTTCTTTTTAAAATTTTTCTTCACCCTTTGGTAGGTGAGGTTGTTGACCAACCATTGCTGGCCATAGGCTAGTCTGGGTGAGAGCCATTGTGCCCTCTTTGGCCAAAAGCGAGTATGTCTGCCCTTGCCTAGATCCAAGCAACGGCTGAAACTTTCACCTGTTGGTCTACAAGGGCATTGGGCCCTTGCCTAGATCCAGGCGAGGGCGTTGCGCCCTTGCTGGCCACAAGCGAGGGCGTCATACCCTCACCCAAATCTAGGCAAGGGTCATGGCCCTCATTGGCCAACATGCGAAGGTGTCGCAGCCCTTATCAGCCAACATGTTAGGGTTTTGAACCTCATTTGGATCTAGGTGGGGCTTGCGCCTCGCCTATGGCTGGTGATGATCGATCGGTGATCTCATTGGCCAAAGGGTGAAGAAAAATAAAAAAAATAAAAAAAAAATTTAAAAATTCTGAAATTATTAAAAATTATTAAAAAAATACACGTTAGTGTCAGTCGTATCACGGAAGACCACTAGCGTTCATGTTAGTAATTTTCGATCTAAATTGGCTAGCTGGACTGAATTAATGTCAATGCAAAAATATTTATGATTATATTGATTAAGTTGAAAGGTTTAGTACTAAATTTGTACTAAAGCAATATGCTTATGATTTTTTATTTTTTTTTAACTTTTCCCAGATTCTATCCAACGTGCAACGGAGGAAAAATCAAAACAAGTTACGGCTTCCCTTGGCAATTACAAGCTCAGACCTCATCCCAAGTCAACCTTTTCTAGAGGAGGGGACTTTGACTAATAGCTAATAAAAGAAGGCGTCGGCGTTGATTAGGCCGCAGTTTTCACGCTTTAAAAAACTTCAGAGAAGACAAAAATGGTGAAGCTAGTTCAAAGTCAAAAGACGAAATTTTGTTCTCTGTACTTAGTCTTATTTTCAATACACGATAAATAATTCTTTCTTAGATAACCCCCACATAATACCATTCTCTCTAGTAGACTAATAGTATTATTGCCTAATTATATTGGAGTACTAAGTGCCCTACAATAGTCAAATTAGCTTAAGCTCGAAAGAAATGAATCCATTGTCCACCTTCCGAAAAGATGTCAAATCTCGTGGCCGTGGACACGGGCATGGCTATAGTAAATGAGTTATTTATTTATATGATATGTCGTTGCCTTGTTAGATTGATAAAAAAAATCTCATAAATTACTGTTCTTCCCATCTTTTCCCACTTTATACTGTTGGTATTTGCCATGCTTTGATTAGCATTACCGGTGTAAAGATTGGTTTATCAAATTGATTTGTGCAGCTTTTTATGGCCGTTTGATACTATGCCCTAACAAAATATGACCAAGTTCAATTATAATTACCATTTAAAGTATTCTTGTAATGTTGTTAGGAGTGTTGAGGGTTAATTAATTGCTAATGTCGTCCTCTCTCAACTCTGCCGATTTTTATCTGATCAGATTGGATAATTATAGAATCACAAGGTCTATTGCTATTGAGAGTCATCATCATTAAAGTTTGTATGTATGAGATAGGATTCGCAGACCAAGCGCATCTTTTCTTGTTCTAATAACCTGAAATATAACTTGCTTTAGGTGCTTTCCCATGTTACACTATTTGTGTTTCCGATTGTGTTGAACTAGCATTTCAAGTAACCATCCCCTAATTTGAACAGAAATCATGTATCTTACTTCCTTTTTCTAATAAACTTCATATGCTATCGCAAGGTTACTATAACAAAAAATTAGAAATAGCCTCGTTTCATACGGCAAAAGAGGAAGGGGCATGAATGAGATAAGGTACTATCGTATACCAATGTATAATTTGTATAGGTTCACGTAGTATTTGTATTATTTTGAAAAAGGTTTAGCTGCTTTTGCAGAAATATTCGGAGAGAAAATTACAAAGTGTCCGCTAAGCGGCTCCACTTTCTAGAATTGATCTTTGGAGAAGTCTATCACATAAGCTAGACTTTTGGGGCAAATGGTGAAAAGTAGAGTAACTAAACATCATGGTTTGAGTAGTTGGCAAATACTACCTGGTACATATTTGTGCTCTTCTTCACAATTATGATTCTAGAAGGCATTACAAGCTTACATCTTGCATATATTTCAATGCAATTTTTCTATGTGGGACAAGACATATTTTTCAATATACTCAAGTCTAGGAGTCCTTCACCGCGTGGATGGATTTGTCTTGTGGAAATCAATGGAAAGTTCAATTTTCAAGCTCAAATTGATAGGTGAATAAAGATCACATGTTAATGAAAAGCATATGAATCCCACAAGCAAATGATATTGGACACTTTAACACCCCTCTCATGTGCAAGCTGAATTTATGACCCAAGGGATTTGATGAATTGGGAGTTGCACACGCAAAATGAATTGGGGCAGAACCTCACTTTGATATCATATTAAAGAGTCCACCCAAGAGTTTAAGCACGTATCTTGTATCTCTATTAATGCATGTAAATCATGTAGAAAAATGATGAGTTATATTTTAACAGAAATGAATATATTTCTTGTGTGATTATTTGATGTTGCTAAATACAGTGATTTCCAACGTTAACACATAAAATAATGTGACAAATTTATAACTTCAGTGATGATTGGCTCATTAGAGCATGCCCCAGGATTACATCCTTTTAGATAATAGCAAATAACACTCCATTTGACTGGTAATTGCGTTTACTGGGCATATCAGCATTTTATAATTCAAGAGAGTTGGTGATTTTAGGTAATCATGCACGTTTCTAGCGTTGTCTTCGTCAGCGTCGCTGATTATCTCAAACTTCTTCTGATTTTGTTGTGACTTGACTAATTATCTATCCTACGAAGAATTGTCTAACCCACCTCTGGCATAATAAAACAAATCACGCGGTTATGAAATACTCGAATGATTTTGAATTTCAAACGAGATCATGCATAAATTATTTGTGTTATATTCCCTGTCGAATACAATAATTCTCTCGTAGAGTGTATCTTGTGCTGGTGCAGATGTTCGAATCAGTAACTTGTTAAATCAACCGAAGTCCTGTCTCGTCCCTAATTCAAGAGGGCTCAACACAATAAAACTTTTTCAAAGAGCGGCCAATTGGAAGAGTTTTTGAAATTATAGAATGGGATTTTAATAGTACTATAGAATATGTTTTTGTTGTTGTATGACATTGTAGTATAGTTATGAAAATCAGCGTGGCCTCATTCAATTAAAAGAATTAATAGTTTTATATATCATGAAATTTCGACACCATAAATTATAAGATCTTACATTTTTCAGTGTTTTCCCACTTGCTTATGGTGTAAAATATTGTAAAATACACAAAAGAAATGTTCTGAAGAAATGTTTCACCTCGGGCGCATATTTGATCATGATTTTATGTGGTGAGGGCGTGAATATTGTGGGATCTTCAAGAGAAAGGGAGAGAGAATCAATTCATCTATACTCAAATGAAGACAAGAGTATTTATATCTTAACAAAGTACATAGGAAAGAAAATAATCTAATCTAATAAGGAACTCAACTATTTTAGAAAATAACGAAATATTAAATAACATCCTCAATATCTAATGATATCTTTAAAGGTATTCTCTAATAGAGAATTCTCTACCATCCACAAATATACATCAACACATGGCATGCTTCACTCCCAATTGATATCAAAAGAACAAACACAACCTTCTTTTCTCTCCTCGGTCATGCAATTACGATCGATCATGTATAGCATTAGGGTGCATATGGTAACGTTTTTATATCTGGAAACAATTTTTTTTTTAGAAATAATTTTGTATATTTCTGTTCATTTGATAAGTTCATAAGCATTTGAATGTATTTGATAACTAAACAAAATTTTTACTTTTAGAACAGAAATGCGTTTGGTACAATCCCAAATATCTTGTGACTTATAATTTCATTTAATTTATTAATAATTTTACTACATGCTTTTTTTTTTTTTTTTACTTTTTCTTGTTCTACCTCTAGCAAGTCGCTAGCCTCGGAGGAGCCTCATCTTGCATAGCGAGGCTCGACCTCACCTTGACTAGGCAAGGCAACCTCGCCAAGCCACCAGCAAGGCTCTGCCTCAATTGGGCACCATGAGGTTAGTGTCGATTGGTCGAGTTTCATTGTGGCTGAGCAAGGCACCCGACGAGGTTGTCGAGCCTCATTTGGCAAGCAATCGACTAGGGGAAGAAGTGGAGGAAGAGAAAAAGAAAGAAAAGCAAAGAAAATAATAAATAAAAAAATAAAAAAAGCGAAAAGACTTGTTTCTTGAGTTGTTCTTAGGAACAAAGAAGTCATTTTTTTTTGTTTTTGTTTCTTATTTCTGTTCCTTATCTATTTTTGGAAACAAATTTATTATTAAGAATAAAAATCTATATAAACGGATTTCTATTATATTTTTATTCCTGTGAATAAAAAAATTTAAAAATAAATAAACTAGGGCGTTACCAAATGCTCCTTTAGTTGCTGCAAGAATATCCTTTGGCCGATTCCAAGAGGGTGACCCTGCAAGATTCTAGATTTTATCGAGCGTGCAACGGAGGAAAAAAAAGAAAGTTGCGTGTCCCCTTGGCAATTACGAGCTCAAATCTCATCTCAAGTCAACCATTTTCTAGAGGGGGGAGGTTGAGTAGGAGCTAATAAAAGACGGTGCCGGCCGTACTTAGGCCGCAGTTTTCGTCCTTATACGACTTTAACTTCAGATATGACAAAATGGCGAAGCTAATTCAAGGTCCAATGAAGAAATTTCGTTCTCTTTACTCAGTCTTATTTTCAATACACGATAAGTAATTCTTTTTTAGATAACCCCATATAATGCCATTCTCTCTAATAGTACTATTGCCTACTTCTATTGGAGTACTAAGCGCTCTACAATATTCAAATTAGATTAAGCCCGAAAGAAATTAATTCATTGTTCACCTTCCGAAAAGATGTCAGTTCTCATGGCCAGTTGACACAAGCATCGCTACAATAAACAGTGGTTTTTTTTTTTTGATGATATGTTATCGTATAATTAGACTAATATAAAATCTCATAAATTGCTGTTCCTCTTATCTTTTCCCACTTAATATGGCTGGTATTTGCCAATGCTTTGAGTAGTTGGGGTTCATCCAGTGACCACAACTTGGGCTCTGAAAGAAGTGTCATATGCAAAGAAACAAAATGCGACAAGGCAATCATCATCATAGTGTAGGTAGGAATAGTAGCATTAAAGGCGTACAGATTGGTTCATGAAATTGATTTGTGCAGTTTTAAATGACCGTTTGATACTATGCCATAACAAAATATGACCAATCTAAATTAAAATAAACATTTAAGGTGTCTTGTAATGTTGTTAGGAGTGTCGAGGGGTAATTACTTGCTAACGTCGTTCTCTATCGACTGTGACGATTTTAATTTGATCATATCGGGTAATTATACACTCACACAGGTCTGTGGTCTTCAGAGTCATAATTGTTGAAGTTTGTACATTTGAGATGATGAACTAACAGACGGAGCGCTTCTTTTCTTGTTCTACAAAACCTGGACTATAATTTGCTTTAGCTTCATTCCTACGTAGCACCATTTGTGTTTCCGATTGTGTTCAACTAGCATTTTAGGTAACCATCACTTAATTTGACTGGAAATCGGCTTACTTCCTATTTCTTATCAACTTTATATGCTATCGCAAGTTTACTATGACAAAAATAGAAATAGCTTCATTTCATACGGCAAGAGGGGAAGGGGCATGAATGAGACGAAGGTACTATCGTATACCAATATATAATTTGTATAGGTCCATGTAGTATTTATATCAATTTGAAAAGGTTTAATTGATTTTGCAGAAATATCCCGAGAGAAAATCCGTTAAGGGGTTCCACTTTCTAGAGTTAATCTTTGAATAGGTCTACCGGATAAGCTAGACTTCTGGGGCAAATGGTGAAAAGTAAAGTTTACTAGACATCGAAGTTTAACTAGTTTTTTTTTTTTTTTTTTTTTTTTTTTGGCCTTTTGGTCGAAAGGTTTGACTAGTTAGCAAATACTACCTCGTCCTTATTTTTGTTCTTCTTCACATGTATGATTGTAGAAGACTTTTTTTTTTTTTTAATTGTAGAAGACATTACGTGGTTACATCTTGCATATATTTCAATGCATTTTTCCTTTGTGGGTTCAGACATATTTTTCAATAATTAGTCAGGTCTAGAAGCTCCTTCGAGTGTGTAGATGAATTTGCCTCACGGGAAATTGATTGAGAGTTCAATCGAAAAACTTAGAATGATAGATGAATAGAGACCACATGTTAATAAAAAGCATATAGATATTGTAAACAAATGATGTTGGATACTTTGACACTTCTCTTGCATGCAAGCTGAATTTACAACAAGAGGACTTTGATGATTTGGGAGTTGCACATAGAAATTGAATCTAATACCATATTAGAAAGTCCACTCAAAAGTTTAAGCACAAAGGTAGAAAGAGATCTGCATGTACTCAAGAGCATAAAAACCACGTATATAAGTGATCTGCAATATTTTAACATAAACGAACATATTTCTTGTGTGATTATTTGTTATTGCTAAATACAGTGATTTCCAACATTAGCACATTAAATAATGTAACAAATTTATAATTTTGGTGATGATTGGTTCATCGGAGCATGACCCAGGATGGCATCCCCTTAGATAATAGCAGATAACACTCCATTTGACTGGTAAATTGCGTTCACTAGGCAAATCAGAATTTTATAATTCTAGAGAGTTGGTGATTTTTGGTAATAATGCACGTTTCTAGTGTCCTCTTTGTAAGGGTCGCTGATTATGTCAAACTTCTTCTGATCATGTGGCGACTCTTATGCTACGAAGAATGATCTATTTCATCTCTGGCATAGTAAAACGCATCACGCATTTGTGAAATACCCATATGATTTTGAATTTCGAACAAGATCGTATATAAATTATGTGTCATTTTCCTATTGAATACAGTAGTTCTTTCGTAGAGCGTATCTTGCGCTTGTAGAGACATACAAATCAGTAATATGTTGAATCAACCGAAGTCTGTTGTCTCGCCCCTAATTCAAGAGGGATCATCTGCGGCTTATAGGTTTGGAGTAAGGACTCTGCAATTATAAACAAAAGAAACTTTTTCCAAGAGTGGACAATTGGAAGAGTTTTTTAAATTATAGAATGGGATTTTAATAGTACTATAGAATCTATTGTTTTTGTTTTATGACATTGTAGTATAGTTTTGAAGATCAGCGTGGCCTCATTCAATTAAAAGAGTTAATAGTTTAAAATATCATGAAATTTCATTACACCATAAATTATAAGATCTTCAACGTTTTTCAACTTGCTTATGGTGAAAACACGATTGGTCATTGTAAAATATTGTAAAATACATTAAAAAAAAAATCACATCTGCACTTGGTTACATTTAAATAAAAATATGGCATTGCAAAAGAAAAAAAAAATATTTTAGAATGTTTTGCTTTTTAGTTATGATAGGCAAAATTTCGTAAATTAAAATTTTGCGCTTTAGGACATTTTGGACCTGAATATGATTAGATATAGTGAATGCCTATAGAAAGTCATCAAGTTAAAATCCCATATATTATGACATTTTATACTTGGTTATTTATGGCAACTATCTCTTGTTGACACCAAATTTTTGGTGACCTGATTCATTACATAGGAAAATTATGGATCGATCCAGCCTAAAGAAACATATTATTAAATTACATCTGCACATTAGGAGCACTATCATTTAGTAGTATTAAGCCCACATAAATTGCATTATAATTGGACTGAGTTAAGTGAGGAAGCTCTGATCTTAATAGTATTATCTGGACTAAGCCAGAGAACACAAAATTCGGCCAAACCGAAATTTCACCTATGGAATGCACAAGAGGGAAGTCAAATTAGAAAAGATTGCATTCTTTAATTGAAGAACCATAAAGCATATGGAGCTCAAAACTTCAATTGTTAGATAGGCAATGAAAGAGATATCTAATTTTCTCGTCTTGAAGATATCGCACAGTTCCTTTCTTATTACGAAAGAGTGTCAGATATAATTCCCCACTCTCCTTCACTTTTTTTTGTCGTGATTTCCACTAGGAACACCCTAGCTAGAGGATAATCAAACCGCGCTTAGGTCCTCGAGCGGGGAATCTTAAATACTAAAAAAACGGTAAGTCTCGTATCGAAAGTTGCAGCTCGCGCCACCCAGTCGCCCACCTTCCTGCCCACTGAACTTGATCGGAATCGCGCCGATTTCGCCCTCTAGACACGCCTTGCACTCAGCCGCCGACAGATCCCTCGTACACTGCACCAATCCGTACAGCGTCGTCTTACCGTCCACTCGCTTCTTTCCCGCCGCGTACAGCTTCGGAATCGAGTAGGCCTTCTTAGCCAGCCTGGTCAGCATCTCCGTTACCCTGAGGTTGAACAACGCAGGGTCGCTCACTTTGTTCCCGTTATACAAGTAGAAGTTGTTGGCTTTGTCGATCTGGCGAAAGAAGTTGGTGTCGTTGTACTTGAACATGCAGTCGTCATACCACATTATCGCCCCCTTGTTGCGAGGGCAGAGGCGCTGGATCTCGGCGCCAGCGTCTGCCACGCAGGCCTTGCAGACTGAGGGTGACACATCACCTCGGCACAGTGCGATGCCATAGACCCGGTGTTGGTGTCGGCCAATGGAGTCGAGGGCGAAGCCCGAGGGAGACGTCTTCGTGTGGAAGAAGCTGGTGAGCTTGTTGAGATTGGATTCGTAGGGGCTGTTTGCGGTGAAGTTTCCGGAGGTGCAGAAGTGGAAGAGCGGGCCATCGCCGAGGGTGGTCCTGAGAAGGAGGGCGGAAAAGAGCGAGAGCAAGACAAAGCGGGTCGAAGACATATCGTTACGTGAGGATACGATATGAATGTGCCGTGAGATGAAGCTATGTCACCTTTGTACAGTGTTTGTGATGAGAATGAGATGAGTCTGTTATTTGCATGCATCTATATAGGCGTTGATATCATTGAAGGTGTGAATCGACGTGGTTTGACCTTCCAACTTCACATGTTCAATTTTTACTGTGTAGGAATCTTCGATCGTGGCCGGCGTCGTTGAAGTATTTTAAAAGAGATGGGATTAAATTCAGTGGATTAGCTCGCGGAGCAGTCGGCTGCAAATACGGGTACAACAACTCGAGAAACTTTGTATTATATTGAACCGAAGATGGCTCGTGAAGTAATCTCATGTATCGGATTGTTTTTTGTGGGGAAGGTCCATTCTCGCACGCTGTGTAATTAAGCTGACGCAGAACACTTCACTACGCATTAAAAGGGTAAGTTATGCGGGAAGATGTAGGTCCACTTTTGAGCTGAAGAAACTTGTCAAAGTAAGGTAAAAATTGCTGATGTTGCAGACATCACAAGGCCATCTTCAATGGAAAAGGAGATGAGCTTTAAATGCCGTTTGCTCATGAGATTCATATTCTTTTCATAAGCATACGGTCTCTCTTTATCTATCATTTTAAATTTTTGAATTAAACGCTCTATTAATTTCCCGTGAGATAAATTCATTTGCATGTTCGTTGTAGGGACTTCTAGACTTGAGTAACTGTTGAAAAATACGTGTGGACCCACACAGAAAAAATGCACTGAAATATATCCAAAGATGTAACCTCATAATGCCTTCTAGAATATTCTTTAAAAAAAAAAAAAAAGTCTTCTAGAATCATACATGTGAAGAAGAACACAAACATGTACGAGGTTTCATTTGCTAGCTAGTCAAACCATGATGTTTTTAGTAAACTTTTCTTTTCACCATTTGCCCCGGAAGTCTAGCTTATCTGGTAGACCTATTCAAAGATTAATTGTAGAAGTGGAGCCCCTTAACGGATTTTCTCTCGGGATATTTCTGCAAAATCAACTAAACTTTTTCAAATTAATACAAATGCTACATGCACCTATACAAATTGTATATTGGTATACGATAGAACCTTCATCTCATTCATGCCCCTACCCCTCTTGCCATATGAAATGAAGCGTTTCTAATTTTTTGTTATAAAAACCTTGCGATGGCATATGACGTTTATAAGAAAAAGGAAGTAAGCCGATTTCCAGTCAAATTAAGTGATGGTTACCTGAAATGCTAGTTGAACACAATCGGAAACACAAATGGTGCTGCATAGGTATGCAGCTAAAGCAAATTATATTTCAGGTTTCTAGAACAAGAAAAGAAGCGCTCCGTCTGCTAGTCCATCATCTCAAATGTTCAAACTTTAAGATTATGACTCTCAAGAGCCACAGGCCTGTGTGATTCTATAATTACTCGATATAATCAGATTAAAATCGTCACAGTCAATAGAGGATGACATTAGCAACTAATTACCCCTCGACACTCCTAACAACATTACAAGACACATTAGATGGTAATTTTAATTTAGTTTGGTCATATTTTGTCATGGTGTAGTATCAAACGGCCTTATACAACTGCACAAATCATTTCGATAAACCAATCCTTACGCCGGCAATGCTATTACTCCTACAAACACTCTGATGGCAATTGCCTGGACGCTATGATACTTTTTTCAGAGCTCAAGTTGTGGTCACTGGATGAAGCCCAGCTAATCAAAGCATTGGGAAATTCCTGCTGTATAAAGTGGGAAAAGATGGTAAGAAAACAAATTATGAGATTCTATATCAGTCTCACAATACGATAACATATCATATCAATAATATAAAATTAAAAAAATAAAAACACGCTGTTTACTGTAGCCATGCTCGTGTCCGCGGCCATGAGAACTTCTGGAAGGTGGACACTGGTTTCATTTCTTTCGAGCTTAATCTAATTTGACTATTGTAGGGCACTTAGTACTTCAACATAAGTAGGCATATGGGGTTACCTAAAAAATAATTATTTATCGTTTATTGAAAATAAGACCGTGTACAGAGAACATAATTTCGTCATTTGACCTTGAACTAGCTTCGCCATCTTGTTAATCTGAAGTTAAAGCCGTATAAGCACTAAAACTGCGGCCTAATTAAGGCCGGCACCGTCTTCTAGTAGCTAACCTTCCCCCCCCCCCCCCCCCCCCCCCCCATGGAAAGTGGTTGACTTGGGATGAGATCTGAGCTGGCAATTGCCAAGGGGACCCGCAACTTTTCTTTTTTCTTTTTTTTTTTCCCTCCGTTGCACGCTCGATGGAATTTAGAATCTTGCAGCGTCACCCTGTGAGAATCGGCCAAAGGATATTCTTACAGTAACTAATGCCGCCCATGACCCATCACAGTTGCATGACTAAGGATAGAAAAGAAGAATGTGTTTGTTCTTTTGATATTAACTGGGGGTGAAGCATGCCTTGTGCTGAATTCTCTATGAGAGAATACTTTTAAAGATATCATCTGATATTGGGGATAATATTTCTTTATTTTCTAAAATAGTTGATTTCCTTATTAATTTAGATTATTTACTTTCCTGCGCATTTTGTTTAGGTTTAAATACCCTTCTCTTCAATTGTGTAAAGATGAATTGGTTCTCTCTCCTTTTCTCTTGAAGATCCTAAAAAATTTACGCATTTTTGACATTCTGCTTGTGATTGCTCTTGGAGAAGTAGAGGTGGCAAGAAACTACATGAGATCATGATCAAATATGAGCCTGAAGTGAAACATTTCTGAAGAGCAAATGAGTTCTACAACAACCGATTTATTACAATCGGTGATTCTCGTGGACCACATCTGTATCCTAAGGCTACGCAATCCGATGCAATCAAAGTGGGAGAGACATTCTGGCATTGGAGAAGAGGGAATCTATTAACAAAGCATATGTTTTCAACATTAGGGAGTTGCATCTAGTTCCATGTGCCAAATCCATATTCTTCTTTTTTCGAGAAGATCTCCAAAGGATATTCTTGCAGTGACTAATGCCGCGCATGCCTGATTACAATTGCATGACTAAGGAGAGAAATAAGGTTGTGTTCTTTTGATATTAATAGGGAGTGAAGCATGCCCTTGCTGTTGTATATTTATGGATGGTAGAGAATTCTCTATTAGATAATACTTTTAAAAATATCATTAGATATCGGGAATGTTATTTAATATTTTATTAATTTTCTAAAATAGTTGATTTCCTTATTAGATTATATTATTTTCGTTCTTATGCATTTTGTTCAGATATAAATACCTTTCTCTTCAATTGAGTATAGATGAACTAATTCTCTCTCATTTTCTCTCGAGGATCCTACAATATTTACGCCCTAACCACATAAGATCATGATCAAATATGAGCCCGAGGTGAAACATTTCTTCAAAGCAAGTGAGTCTGGTAACAATGGATTTATTAGGATCGGTGATTCTCTTAGACCACATCTGTATCTTAGGGCTACGCCATCCGATGCAATCAAAGTGGGAGAGACATTCTAGCATTGGAGAAGTGGGAATCTATTAACAAATCATACGTTTTCAACATTAGGGAGTTGTGTCCGGTTCCACGTACCATATCCATATTCTTCTTTTTTCGAGAAGATCTCCAAGAGGAAGGACAGTGCTACGACAATAAGCGATCGAATAATAAATTTAACATGAAGAAAATAAATCGAATGCCGAATTTTCATGGTTCAATCAGTTGATGTGACTTATGTTCATGGGGAGAACAACAAACAATTACACTATAAATAAAATGATACAATGAAGATTACATTTACACTTGAGTTATTCATGTTTTTCAGTCTCCAATTACACTCATTGACCCACATGTGTTTATCCTACAATATCTCATGAAATAATTTCTCATTCATACAAAGGAATTCAAAATCTTACTAAGCTTTAATGAGAATGGAGGGCTTGGTCTGATAATTTATCCTCATACATACAAACTTTAATGATAATGACTCTCAAAAGTCACAAACCTTTGTAATTCCGTAATCACACAATCTAATCAAATAGGAATAGTCATAGTCGATAGAGGACAACATTAGCAATTAACTAGCCCTCGACACTCCCAACAACATCACAAAAATACTTCAAATGGTAATTTTATTTAACTTGGTCCTATTTCGCTGTGGCATGGTAGGAAACGGCTGTATAAAAGCTACACAAATCAATTTCATCAACCAATGTTTACATCGGCAATGCTACTATTCCTCGCTACGGTATGATGATGATTGCCTTCTCACATTTCTTTAAGTGAGTAGAGACAAGACGGAAAGAATTAGCATAGCCCACGGCAGCCCTTCTCCTTTTCCGTTGATAATTGCCTACTCATGTTTAGCTTACTTCGATAAAGCATAGAAAATACCAACTCTCTAATGTTTCTTTTGTTTCGCGAGAAAGGTGGCGCTTTTGAAAAATATTTTTTAGAAGGCTATATTCCAAGAAAATATAATTACTTTTAGGGATTCAGGTGTCAAACTTAAAAATGAACCGGAACCAGTTACAGAACCGGTTACTTTAGGGCTCCAAAAGGAAGAAGTAGAAGATGTCGAGATGACCTTGATGAGCCCCAAATTAACTCTTCATTCAGACTTTACAGTTCACACAGTCATGCTGCCGGACGCCGCTATGAGTCTCGCCGTTGGACGCTGCTCGCCCTCTAATACCATATAAAAGAGTTTAACCAAATGTTTAAGCACAAAGGCAAAGGGAGATCCATATGTAAATTAAAAGCATAAAAATCACATAGACAAGTGATACGTAATATATTTCTTGTGTGATTATTTGTTATTGCTAAATACAGTAATTTCCAACATTAGCACATAACATAATGTAACAAATTCATAATTTTAGTGATGATTGATTCATCAGAGCACGACCCAGGATAATATCCCCTAAGATAATAGTATATAACACTCCATTTTCCTGGTAAATTGCGTTTACTAAGCAAATCAGAATTTAATAATTCTAAAGAGTTGGTGATTTTAGGTAATCATGCACATCTCTACTTTCTAATGTCATCTTAGTCAGCGTCGCTGTTATCTCAAACTTCTTCTGATTTTGATGCGACTCGGCTAATTGTCTATGTTTCGAAGAATTATGTATCCCACCTCTGGCATAATAAAATAAATCATGCAATAATGAAATACTCGAATGTTTTTTAATTTCAAACATGACCATATGTAAACTATTAACATCATTTTCCCTATTAAAGACAGTAATTGTCTCGTAGAGCGTATCTTGTGCTTTTAGAGACATGTGAATCATTCACCCGTCCATTCAACCAAATCCATTTGTCCCGTCCCTAGTTCAAGAGGTGTCATCTACGGCTTATAGGTCTGGAGCAAGGACTTTGCAATTTTGAACCCAAGAAACATTTTCAAAGAGTGGGCAACTGGAAAATTTTTGAAATTATAGAATGGGATTTTTAGGATACTATAGAATCTATTGTTTTTTGTTTTATGCCAATGTAGTATAGTTATGAAAATCAGCGTGGTCTCATTCAATTAAAAGAACTAATACTTTATGCATTAGAAAATGTCATGAAACCATAAACTATAAGATATTACATTTTACAACGTTTTCCACTTACTTGTGGTGAACACACCATCGGTCATTGTAAAATATCATAAAATACTCAAGAATCCCATTTGCACTTGATTACAATTTATAAAAAAAAATGACATTCGATTTCTGGACCAGTAGAAATGTACGAAAGGTGGTCTTGTCCTTTCCTTTCCATTGTAAAAGACAAAAAGAACTTTAGAATGTTTTGCTTTTTAGTTTTGATGGGCAAAATGTCGTAAATTTTAAAATTTTGTGCTTTAGGACATTTTGAACCTAAATTAGATTGGATATAGTAAACATCTGCACAAAGTTGTAAATCCATATACCATGGCATTCTACATGTGGTTATTTATGATAGAGGTTGGTCAAGTGGTGACAATATTTATATTTTGGTGGGAATTTCTCGAAACTTCTCTTGGGGACACCAAATTATTGGTGACCCCATTCATTGCATAGAAAAATTATTGATCGATCTCGACTCCCAAACAAAAATATTAAATTACATCTACACATTAGGAGCATTACCATTTAGTAGTATTAAGCTCACATAAATTACATTATAATTGGACTGAGTTAAGTGAGGTAACCCTAATCTTGATAGGATTATCTGGACTAAACCCAGGAATACAAAATTCGGCCAAGCACATGATATGATTGGATATATCAACATTTTAACACAATCACCGGAATTCTCTTTACCTAGGGCATTGAATGGTCACAAACGAGAAAGGTACTTCCACAATAATAATATGTTCTGCACCACCGTCCAAAAAAAAAAAAAAGTTGCACCAACCATTCCGAAAACATTTCTACATACATAACATTGGCAAAATGGCGATGAAAAATGCCATATAACTTGTAGATGATAAAGTTTTATGCATCAACTTGTGGATGATTGGATTTTCATTATATATATACACGCGCGTACACTATAACTTCTATGTCATAAGAGTCACACAATATAAACTTGTGAATAGTCTTAGTTATGCTAACTTAAAATATAATGATAACATCTGTATAAGACATCAGTCATGACACATTGATAAAGACATCAAATTTCTATTTGCAAACGGCCTATATAAACCATTAAAATAATGAAAGAGTCTCAGGTAAATTCCCAAACTCGCCTTCACTTTATTTACTATCTAGGAACACCCCAGCTAGGGAATAATCAAACCACACTTAGTTAGGTCCTTGGGCGAGGACTCTTAAACATTGACAAAAGGGTAAATCTCGTATACAAAGTTGCAGCTCCCGCCAACCACTCGCCCACCTTCCTTCCCGTCGCAACAGCTCGGAAGCTCGCCGATTGCGCCCTCGAGACACTCCTTGCACTCGGTCGCCGACAGATCCCTCGTGCACTGCACCAATCCGTACAGCTTCGTCTTATCCTCCAGTCCCATCTCTCCAGTCGCGTACAGCTTTGGCACAGTGTAAGCCTCCTCGACCAGCCCGGTTAGCAGCCCCCTTACTTTGCCGTTGAACGCCTCCGGGTGGCTCACGTTGTTCACGTTCCACATGTAGAACTTGTTGGCATTGTCGATCTGGCCGAAGAAGTCGGTGTCAAGGTACTTGAACATGCAGTTGTCATACCAGATTATCGCCCCCTTGTTGCGAGGGCAGCGGCGGCGGATCTCGGCGCCAGCGTCCGCCACGCAGGCCTTGCAGTCTGATGGCGATGTGTCGCCCGGCACAGCGCGAGGCCATAGACCTGGTCTTGGTATTGGCCGATGGAGCCGAGGCCAAAGCCCGAGGAAGGGGTCTTGGTGTAGAGGAAGCTGGTGAGCTTGTTGAGGTTGGATTCGTACGGGCTACCTGCGGTGAAGTTCTCGGAGGAGGAGCAGAAGTGGGAGAGAGGGTCGGCGCCGAGGGTGGCCTGGAGGAGGAGGGCGGAACAGAGCGAGAGCAAGACAAAGCGGGCCGAAGACATGTCGTTACTTAAAGATTTGATATGAATGTGCTGTGAGGTGAAGTCGTGTCACCTTCGTGTTGTGTTTGCGATGAAAATGAGATGAGTATGTTATTTCCATGCATACATATATATAGGCGGTGAGGGGATATGAGAGGACATCTTCGAAGGTGGAAATTGTCGTGGTTTGATCAAGGGGAAGGACTTTCAGACGTACGACTTTTTCTTTCACAGCTTCACATGTTGGATTTTTACCGTGTAGAAATCTTCAATCATGGGCGGCGTCGGAGTTTTTTAAAAGAGTTGGGTTTAAATTAATGGATTAGCTCGCGGATTACGCGATTACTCGGCCGCAAATGTGGGCTACGACAACTTGAGAAACTATCGTATTATATTGAACCAAAGATGGCTCGTGAAGTAGTCTTATGTATCGGATTCATTTTGGGGGAGAGAAGGTCCATTTTCGCAAGGAATTGTTCTCACTTGTGTAACTAAGTTGACGCAGGAACCTTCAATAGGCATTAAAAGGGTAAATTATACAGGAAGATGTAGGTCCGCTTTAGGTCTAATGACTCCATCAAAGTATGCTAAACATGACTAGGGAATCATCAACGGAAAAGGAGATGAGCTGCCGTGGCTATGCTAATTCTCTCCATCTCTACCCGCTTAAAGAAATGTGAAAAAATCAATAACCATCATACCGTAGGGAGGAATAGTAGCGTCACCGATGTAAAGATTGGCTGATGAAATTGATTTGTGCAGTTTTATATGGCCGTTTGCTATCATGCCATACATGATCGAGTTATATAAAATTACCATTTGAAGTATTTTTGTGTGTCATTGGGAGTGTCGGCAGCTAGTTAATTGCTAATGTTCTCCTCTATCGACTCTGGCAATTCCTATTCAATTAGATTGGGTAATTACGGAATTACAAAGGTATGTGACTTTCGAGTGTAATTATCATTAAAGTTTGTATGCATGAAAATAAATTGGCAGATCAAGTGCTTAATTCTCATTAGAGCTTAGTAAGATCTGTGAATTCGTTTGAAAGATTGAAAAATTATTTCAAAAGAAATTATGTGATTCGATACTTGTGGGTTATTTGGTGTAATTGGAAATTGAAAAACATCAAAGTTATCACAAGATATTTTCACCATCTCTATTTGTAAAAATTGTGTTAATTTATAATTATATATTGTTTATACTAAACAATATACATAATATGATACGAATATATGCAACTTTATTACTGCAATTATCAAACGATAGATAGGATATAATAAAATCCATGAATTTCATATCTTATCATATCCAGTCTTATCCTTATTAGAAATACAGACAACAAACGTAGCCCAAGGGCACGTTTGGTAACGATTCTGTTCTCGAGAGTAGATTCTGATCAGAACTGATTCTTTTTTATTCTGTTCCCAAGAACTGATTCTAAGCATTTTAAGCCGTTTGGTAACTGTCCAAAATCTCTGATTCTGGAATAGAATTGCGTTTGGTACCGTGCTCATTAATTCTGTTCTAAATCAATTTTTTTTTAATTTTTAAATAATTTTTTTACTTTTTTACTTTTCTTTTTTCATTTTTTCCTTTTTTTTTCATTTTTTTTTCATTTTTTTTTCATTTTTTCCCTTTTTCTCACCTTCTTCTTCTTTCTTGTGGGGCCAACGACTTCACCGGAGCGTTGCCGGCCCTCGGCGAGGCCGGCCCTCGTCGGCCGAGCCTCGCCAGCAGCTGGGCGAGGCTCGCCTAGCCCTGCTGGTGGCCAGGCCGACCTCGCAGGGGCTGGGCGAGGCCTGCTAGGCCACCAACAGGGCTGGGCGAGCCTCGCCTAGCCACCGGTGGGGCTGGGCAAGCCTTGGGGCTGGGCGTCGCGAGGCTTGCCCAGCCCCTACCCAGCCCCGGCGAGGCTTGACCTCGCTAGATCTGGCGAGGCCGAGCCTCGCCGGTGGCCGCGAGCCTTGTCGGGGCTAGGTGAGGCCCGCTTGGCCACCGGCGAGGCTCAGCCTCGCCAAATCTGGGGAGGTTGAGCCTCGCCGGTGGCTGGGCAAGCCTCCGGTGAGCTCGCTGGACCTCGCTCTGGTTTGGCGAGCTCGCCGGACCGGCGGCCGGCAGCGGCGGTGGCGGCGGCAAATGGCGGACGGTGACGGGCGGTGGTGAACGGCGATCGCAAGATGGCCAAAGGGAAGAAGAAGGACATCACCAATTCTTGTGTAATTATTTATTTTTGCTTAATACAGTGATTTCCAACATCAGCACATAAAATAATGTAACAAATTTATAATTTTACTGATGACCGATTCGCAGAGCATGATAACATCCCCTAAGACAATAGCAGATGACGTTCATTTGACTGCTAAATTGCGTTTACTGGGCAAAACAGAATTTGAAAATTCTAGAGAATTGGTGATGTCGGTTAATCACACACGTTCCAGCGTCCTCTTAGTCAGTGTCGCTGATTATCTCAATTTTCTTCTGATCTTGTTGTGACTTGGCCAATTATCTATGCTACGAAGAATTATCTATCTCACCTCTGGCAACAAATCACCCAGTAATGAAATACTCAAATGTTTTTGAATTTCCAACAAGAACGTACGTAAATTATTTGCGTCATTTTGCCTTATTGAATATAGTAGTTCTCTCGGAGAGCGTATCTTGCACTTTCGAAGACGTGCGAATCAGCAACTTGCTGAATCAACCAAAGCCCTTTGTCTCATCCATAATTTAAGAGGGGTCATCTACGGCTTATAGGTTTGGAATAAGGACTTTGCAATTATGAACGCAAGAAACTTTTTCAAAGAGTGGGCAACTGGAAGAGTTTTTGAAATTATAGAATGTGATTTTGATGGTACTATAAATCTATTATTTTTGTTTTATAACGCTGTAGTATAGTTATGAAAATCAGCGAGGCCTCATTCATTTATATTCTAAAATGTCATGACACCATAAATTATAAGATCTTACATTTTACAACGGGGAAAAGTGCAAAAAAAGTCCTAAACCTTTTGTCTTTGTGCCAATTTAATCATAAACTTTTTTTTTGGCCAATTTAATCCTAAATCTTTTTAAGTTGTGCCAATTCAGTCATTTCCAGCCAATTTTGGCCGGATTTTGCTGACTGAACGCTGACCAGTGACGTGGCCTTATTGCCGCTAATGTGGACAACTTTAATAATATTTTAATTGTTTTGATTTTTTTGATTTTTTTAAATTTTTTAAATTTTTTTCTTTTTCTTTTTTTTATTCTCTTCTTCTTCCTCTAGTCGATCGCTGGACCTCAGCCACCGGCCAGAGGCGATAGTCGGCGAGGTCGACCTCGACCTTGACCTCGACCTCACTGGCCACCTCACCGGTGCCCGCGAGGGCGGCCTCGCGCCGGGTGGCAAGGCTCGCCCTCGCCGAATCTGGCCAGGGTCGAGGCTAGCAAAGCTCGACCTCGCCAGATTTGGGGAGGGCGAGCCTCGCCCACTCGACGCGAGGCCGCCCTCGAGGCTTGGGCGGCGAGGCTCGCCCTCGCCGATCCGGCGAGGGCGAGCCCCGCCAACTTGGCGCGAGGAGGCAGCTTCACTTGAGCTATCGATTTTCAATCCGTCACGATCAATTTCCTCTCACCCATCTCTACCATAACCCTAGTAATGGCGGCATCCCCCTCTCGCTGGTTCGGAGAGATGTCTACAATGGCGAAGTTGACGAAGGGCACGATATGGAAGATCTGCGAGTGCGAGCTCGTTTGGGAGAGCGAGGTGAAGCCGATCATGCAGGTGGTGGACATGAAGATGGTGAAGACCCCCGGTAACTAGAACCAGAACCCAAGCGGTGCCGGCGCCGTGGAGAGGGAGCGGCAGAGGTTCTGGATGGTGCTTTTCGACGGGATCCACATGTAGTAGGGCATGCTCGCAATGCGGCACAACCACCTCGTCAACTCGACGCCGCCTCCTCACAAGGGCAACCTCGTGCGGGGCATCGAGGCTCGCCCTCATCGAATCTAGTGAGGTGGCCGGCGAGGTTGAGGTCAAGGTCGACCTCACCAGCCATTGCCTTTGGCCGGTCGCCGAGGTCCGGCGACCGGCTGGAGGAAGAAGAAGAGAATAAAAAAATAAAAAAAAAAAAAAAAATATTATTAAAATATTATTAAAAGTTGTCAATGTCAGCACCAATCAAGGCACGTCAATCGGCCAGCGTCTAGTCAGCAAAATCCGGTCAAAATTGGCCGGAAACGATTGAATTGACACAATGTCGCGACCTACCCTCGGGGGGAGAGAATAGGTTTAGAGGTATTGCCTAAGGACGGGCCTAAGGCCCATGATTAGGCACGAGCTCTCCCAAGCCCATACCCCGCGTGACATTGGGATATTCTTAAGGAATTTTGCACAAAAGGAGTCGCCACTAGCCTATTGGGGTCGGCTAGAAACCAAGTGAGGCATGGGAGTGTGTCTCACTTCCTACGCAACCAGAGAATCTAGGATCGGGGACTTGATTACACTTATTAACCAATTAGTGCCCTTTCGGTACCTAATCTTGTTCGTTTTAACAAAATGATGTTTGGCAAGCAATTTAGATTGATTTTATACCATGTGAGGTGATCATGCAGATACGCAGTCATTAAAGTAACAATCATAACTATCAAGATCCTAATTGCCATAAAATTAAGCACATGCCGTCAAACATAATAAGATATGCAACTTAAACATGCAACGTAACTAATATACGAGCACATAAAAGTCTAATTACACTAAAATGGCAATACATGTCAAGTCCTAATTAAACCTAATCATTTTTGGATTTTCGAAATTTTTTAATTTTTTTTTAAAATTTAAATTTTTTTTAAATTAAGAAAAATAATTATTTTTTAATTTTTTAATTTTTTTAAAATTTTTTAATTTTCGAAATTTTTTTTAAAAAAATAAATATTTTTAAATATTTTTTGGATTTTCAAAATTGTTTTAAAGATATATTAAAATTTAAAAATAAAATAAAGATAAAAATTTGGACCGGACCGGGTCGGAACTGTTCGACCCCACCCGGTTCGGCCCGGGTCGGGTCTGGTTCGACCCCACCCGGTTCGGCCCGGGTCGACTCGGATCGGGTCCGATTGGGAGGTTGGGCCCGAAGCGTGGGCCCAGCCCAAAAAGTCACCCTTTCTTTTAAAACAAACAGGTCCACAAGCCCAAAAGGTCACCCCCCCTCTTTTAAAACAAATAGGCCCACAAGCCCAAAAAGCCCACAAATCTAAAGACCCATAAGCCCACATGCAGAAATAACCCAAGCCCGACCCAAGTATGCCCAGCCCAATACGCCAAAAAAAACCTACCCGGTTGACTGGACCCGGCCCGGGTCGCACGACCCGGTTTGTGGCCGAAACCCTAGGGTTTCTTCGCGGCAAGGAGCGGCGACGCGGTGCCGGAAGTTGGTCACGGCGGCGCGGCAGGGCGGCCGAGGTGCGGTGGCCGGCGCGGGTTGCTGGTATCGAGCAGAGACGATGGCAGCGGCAGTGGCGTCGCGGCTGGGCAAGGGCGGGCTGCTGCGTTGCGGAGCAGACGCGGTGGCGACCGGTTCTGGCGTCGCGGGAGGGTGCTCGTGCAGAGGGTCGCGGAAGCTCGGGCTGCAGGCGAGTCGGGGCGCAGCGGTGGTGGCGCGGTGAAGCAGGGGCGGAGACGCGGCGGTCCTCGCGGTTGCAGGTAGAGCATGGCGGGTCGTCACGGGCGGAGGCAGGCAGCACTCAGGCACGGTGGCGAGCCGCTGTGGTGTCGACGACGGGCTGAGAACGTGCGGCTTCAAGCGTCGAGGCGGGGCGCGGCGGTGGCTCGAGCTGCTACTGACGGTGCTAGCGACGCCGGGCGCTCGGCGCAACGGCGCGAAGGTGTGGGCGTCGCTTGAGGGGCAGAGAACGGTGGCTCGGCGTCGAGGAGAATGGGCAGACTTGCAGGTGGCTTTAGCGGTGAGCTGCTCCCTCGGCTTCTCCAAATCCGGGTTCCGGGAAGACAAGTGGCGGTCTCGGTTGGTCGAGCGGCGTCGGGTTGAAGCGGTGAGGAGGACAGCGGCTCGAATGGCGTTGGGCGGTGCCGCCATTGCCCTCCTCCCCTCCGTTTCCTCATATTTGGGTTCCGGAGAAGACGGCGGGGAACGGCATCAATTAGGCGGCTTGGCGTAGCTCCCTCCTCTCTCGTTTCTGCGTTTTTTTTTTCGTTCCCTCTCGTCTCCCTCTCCCCGTTTTGGTCTCTCTTCTCTCTCGTTTTTCTCTCGCCGAGCTCCCTCTCCCTTTGCCCAGCTCCTCTTTTTTCTTCTTTCTTTTTTTTTTGTTTATGATGCCGCTACCTTCTTTTTTGCAGGTTTCGTGTGCGAAACAAGCTGGAGGAGGACAAAGGCTAACGTGGGCCGGGCCAAGAGGGAAAACGGGCTCAAATTTCCCCTTCCAATTTTTTTTTTTTTTTTTTTTGTTGTTTTTGCTTTTCTTTTTGTTTTCTTTTTTTTTTTGTTTGCTTTGTTTGTTTGTTTTTTTTTTTTAGTGGCTAATTCATAATCTGTAGACAATTAAATCCTAACTGAAAAATGAGAAAATTTAGGTGCCAACAGCTGCCCCTCTTTGAATGGGAGCTCGAAGAGGTTCCTTTCAAAGACAAAAGACACCTAAATTATTTTCACGATAAACCCAGGTGCATAAGCACGTATTAGGTCGATGGAAAGAAATCATAACTATGGAAGCACGTCTTGTCAATAAGAGGAAGAAAGACTCCGGGCTACAAAGCTCTCCGGGCTACAAAAGCTCTCTGGGCTACAAAGCTCATCGTGTCGTAAGAAGAAGGACTCTGGGCTACAAAGCTCACCGTGTCATAGGAAGAAGGACTCCGGGCTACAAAGCTCTCCGGGCTACAAAAGCTCTCCGGGCTACAAAGCTCACCGTGTCGTAAGAAGAAGGACTCCGGGCTACAAAGCTCTCCGGGCTGCAAAAGCTCTCCGGGCTACAAAGCTCACCGTGTCATAGGAAGAAAGACTCCGGGCTACAAAGCTCTCCGGGCTACAAAGCTCACCGTGTCATAGGAAGAAGGACTCCAGGCTACAAAAGCTCTCCGGGCTACAAAGCTCACCGTGTCGTAAGAAGAAGGACTCCGGGCTACAAAGCTCTCCGGGCTGCAAAAGCTCTCCGGGCTACAAAGCTCACCGTGTCATAGGAAGAAAGACTCCGGGCTACAAAGCTCTCCGGGCTACAAAAGCTCTCCGGGCTATAAAGCTCACCGTGTCATAGGAAGGAGTCCGGGCTACAAAGCTTTCCGGGCTACAAAAGCTCTCCGGGCTACAAAGCTCACCGTGTCATAGGAAGAAAGACTCCGGGCTACAAAGCTCTCCGGGCTACAAAAGCTCTCCGGGCTACAAAGCTCGCCGTGTCATAGGAAGGACTCCGGGCTACAAAGCTCACCGGGCTACAAAAGCTCTCCGGGCTACAAAGCTCACCGTGTCATAGGAAGAAGGACTCCGGGCTACAAAGCTCACCGGGCTACAAAAGCTCTCCAAGCTATAAAGCACATCGTGTCATAGGAAGAAGGACTCCGGGCTACAAAGCTCTCCAGGCTATAAAAGCTCTTCGGGCTACAAAGCTCACCGTGTCATAGAAAGAAGGACTCCGGGCTACAAAGCTCACCGTGTCATAGGAAAGGGATTGAAAGACTGAGGTCTCATCGTGTAAAAACGAGTTTCGACCGGGAATAATAGTCTCACCGTGTACGAACGGATTTCGACTAGGAGGTAGGTCTCACCGTGTACGAACGGGTCTCGACCGGGTTGAAAATGCATGATTTGAGGGAAACCAATGAACCTTTGTAGATGACATGGTTTAAGGTTGACCATGAAACTTTTGAAAAGTTGCAGTTTAGAAAAAAAACTCATGAACATTTTAAAAGTGGGGTTTAAGGATGACCCACGAACCTTGTGGTTTAAGGATGACCCACGAACCTTTTGGTTTAAGGATAAACCAACGAACCGTGTGGTTTAGACTGAAAAAAGAAAAAAATGGTCTCACCGTGTAAAAACGGGTTTTGACTGGATGTGATGGTCTCACCGTGTAAAAACGGGTCTCGACCAAATGATTTAGGAAAAGCCACCAATCCCGTGGTTTAAGGATAGACCCACCAACCTTGTGGTTTAAGGATAGACCCACGAACTGTGTGGTTTAAGGATAGACCCACGAACCGTGTGATTTAGGAAAGCCACCAACCCCGTGGTTTAAAGATAAACCCACCAACTGTGTGGTTTAAGGATAAACCCACAAACCATGTGGTTTAGGAAAGCCGCCAACCCCGTGGTTTAAGGATAGATCCACGAACCGTGTAAATGACATGGTTTAAGGCTGACCATGAACCTTTGGAAATGGCATGGTTTAAGGCTAACCATGAACCTTTGGAGATGGCATGGTTTAAGGTTGACCATGAACCTTTGATTTTTAGGGAAGCACCTGCTAATCCCTTGAAAACCGCATGGCTTCACTGAGGAATCCTGTGAAACTCAACTTGGGCAAATGTCGTTAGGGACGTCGTATTAGAAATGCTGCAGCATTACTTGAACAAGCTAATCAAGCTAAGTCTGACTGCTTTGGAAAAACATTTTATTTTAATCAGCACCATGTGGCGCAAAATTGTCATCTTGTTCATGGATATATCATTGATCATCAAATTATCTAGGAGTCAAGTTTTTACCATAATGATTTCTATTCATGAAAAAGACTGATTAAGCATGCCAAACTGGAGCTTTTTAGTCAGAAAGGGCTTCTCACATACTCTCGATAAAATGGCTACTTGATCCCATCCATTCACGTGGGAAGTAATTGATTGCTGAAAGTATCTCACGTAGCCTATGTCGAAGGCTTTCTGAAACATTCGCAATGAGCACAATCTGATCGATCAAAAAGGTCTTTTGAAAGGACCGCAATATAGGCTTTGTTAGGGCTTACACAAAGGAATGATTGCTTTGAGGCCAATAAAGGAACATTTGCCGTTATTTTCATTGGGTTTACGAGTCGAGAACTTGGAAGATAAGACAAGATAGAATTATTTCCACTCCTTCAAGCAGTAGCTTCTTTGTGGTATTCTCATTTTCACTCAAATCATCCCAATCAGAAGAGGCTTCGGAAAATGGTTATAATGTTGGCTCGGGAAAGGCTTGAAAGGCTTAAAATTTTCAAGAGGGTCTTTAAGAGTCAGTGATCATCATGGCATCGTGACCGGGTCACTTGACATTTCGAAAGCATTTGGCTCTTGAAACACAGCACATCTCGAGAGTTCATTCACTGATCATTTCTGCATGAGAGCTTTGCTCTTTTCTCTAATTTCCTTTGTCCTTTGCGATGATTTTTTCTCGCAGGTACTTGGATTTTGATAATTTTTCTTTCACATAAGATGCGGCCTTTTGGCTCTTTTTCTTGACGGGCATTGGCCTTGCTTTTACTAGGCACACTGCTTTTTCATGCCCTCTAGTTTGTCGAGCTTTTTGCTCTTTGGACTTTGGTAGCTTATGACTTTCGAGATGCTTTTCACATTTTCCCGTGATTGTCAATTATATTTGGTCAATACTTATGCCTTGCCCCAGTGAAGGGAGACGATCACCGCTCGGGATTCAGAAATGAATAATCAGGCCCAAATTGGTTATAGCAATGGGTATCAGTGTTTGGGTAGAGAATGAAATGCTCTTCTTCACCTTGGGATGAGTCAAGCTCCGATGAGAATTCCTCTGAAGCTACCACAAGAAGATTGATGTAAGTGAAAGTAATAGAATCTTTCTCAACCTTTCGTTTTACAACACGACCGTAACCTCCTGTGTTGCCCCAATGTAGGGTCGTTCTCGATAGGGGTACTTTGAATCTTTTTTTTCCAGCCCAAAGGGGTAACAAGAGATCAGTGCAATGCTTGGGATTGATGAAGGCAACGCCTTTGTCATTTCGATGTTTGCGCTCAATGCGAATGAATCATTTGTCCTAAGAGAAGGTCTCTTTTCACTCAACTCTCAAAAGTGTTTGAATAATGCTCAACTCTCAAAAGTGTTTAAAGGACGTGTTTGGAAATGAGCTTGCATTTCTTCATCCTAAGCACTTCTTGTTTGGCATGGTTAACATTTCCATTTCACTCTACCGAGATCATTCGAGTATATCAATCTCCATAGGGAATTTTGATTCAAAATGAATAATCCACAAGACAAGAAAACAATTTTGAGATAGAAAGGATGCTCAAAAGGTTTGTAATTTTTTCTCAATTATTATTCATTTTTTTGGTTGTCTCTAGGAAAGCCCAAAAGTTCTCTTTTGTAATGGAAATTCTCTTTTTTTTTCTCTTTTTTTTTTACTTAAAAAAAAAAGACTGAGAAGAAGGGTACTTACCTGCAGCATGGCGACCCGATAATCCTGTAAAGAATGTAAAAGAATATGTTAGTGCAAAGCTCCTTAGGAATTGAAATGTTGGAAACGATACATTATTACCCTTCACTTACTTTCATCCTTTTGACGCTAACATCTCTTGGATTCACCTTCATGGATATTTGGCAACTCAACAATACCCTTCCCTTGCATTTGCCCTTAAGTGTTTGATGTTTTCCTGATTCCTTGGTAGAAGGCGTCGGTTCTACGGTTAAGTGCAACCCTTTTTTTATTTTTTATCACCCTGTAAGAAGGGAGATGAAATGAGTTATCTCTATTTTTAGTTAGGTTCAACAAAGGAACGATGCATCCTTCTTGATGAATTTGACAATGTTGTTCCAGCACACTTTATTTGTGGGGAGATGAGAGATTTTTTTTTAAAAATCAAATGTTGCTCTACCACTCTTTATTTGACAATCATTTGTTATGTTCGAACCCATCATGTATCAAAGAAAAGGACATGTCATTTTTTTATGCTGAAGTGAATCAAGTTTAGAAACGAGATACATCCTTTTCAAAGTCGGGCGATCAACATCTCAAGGTATCTCTAATGGAGGAATGGATAATATTCGCCCCTCTGTTTCATCTGAATCTTTATTTGTTTGAAACGCTCCACTGTGTTTGTTAAGAACATTACAAAACTAAACACTCTTTATGTTTCATTGATAATGGAAAAGAAAACCATGTCAGAAACGGCATCAGAAATTGATGATTGAAATCAATACAATTTACTCTTCCTTTGATTTCACTCTTTTGGATGCTTGGCAACTCCCTTCATTTGTCTCCTCATGCAGTGTGAACGAAATTGATGGGCTATTTTGGCTCCTAAGGCACTTGCAAATACAAAACTTCCTAGAATGGAATTCAACTTCGCTCCGCTTTTATGGAAAATTGGCACCAACGATGACTCAACGCATGCTTGCTTCACGAGTTCGATGAGCCTAAGAAAACAACTACATGAAGAGAGGGCCTTAAGCAAAGTTTTCTTGAAATTCATTTTGGAAGGTAGATGTAAAGGTTCGCCTAAAACACTTCTGATTTTTTTGAATTTTTTCTGTTTTGCTTTGTTTTTTTTTTTTTTTCTAATAAAAAATAATTATGATTTTCATGAAACTGAATTCCATCATTAAAAATGTGAGTCACACGATTTGCAAAAGCAACAATTGGATACGCAATCAAAACTCAAAATGGAAAACACGGTTCTTAACAAGAATGAAAACATTGATAAAATACAAGAAACTCTTGTATAGATAAGAGTAAAAATTAACTCTTGTCCTAATGTCAATGAGCACCACGCAAAACCAGCAAAAAGATGACAATGTTAGTACGTGAATGAGAAAAAATAATATCTCAATGAGATCGCTTCTTACAATAAGATCGAGACGACGGTACATGCCCCATAATCATTATTATGGGGTTTTAGTATTTCGTCGGGATTTTATTATAAGAAAAGGCATCATTAAAATAATCAATCCACAGCCATCAATCGAATGTCCATCTTTATTCCAAAAAGTTTCGTATGCAAAAGTGTCATTGATTTTTAAAAGATTGATTCGTAATTTTACTACTAGAAAAATGAAGTGACTTCTATTTTTATAAAAATTTGTACACAAAATGATTCGCACTTTAGCCCCAAAATGTGAGAATGAGAAAATTTGATAAAAAAGCGCAATTTCAATTTTTGTGCCCCAACATAAATTCACAAATTGAAAGTTTTTTTTTTTTTGAAATGATTTCGAGCCCATAACTAAAAATTTAAACAAAACCATGTGCTCAATAGGGCCAAATCAAAATGTTTAGAACTTGCATTCAAATGCTCACTTGTCAAAAGTGATTGCCAATTTTTCAATCATAAGCTTGCATTACCGAAGGCATTCGATTGATTTTCGCGAATTTCAAGATGAAAATGCAATACAAAATGAGCAAATAAAAAGGGAAATGATACTTACAATGGGTGCCGATCTTTGTCTCATGTTTTTTTTTTTTTTTATCACATAGACATGCACATGAAGTGTGGTTCGATTTCTACTCTATACAGCTCAAAATGAAGCCATAGGATCACCGGACTGAACCAACAAGGTCGTGGCTTGGTCGGGTTACCCATGACTCCGGCTTCGTCGAAGAACCGACCCGTGTCGCGCGGTTGCAGACCGGGGTGGGTACTTTCGACATGAAAGAAATTTTGGGGTTATGGTGGGCGACTCGTACTACGCGGTTGTAGTCGGAGTGGTATCCACCTCAACACCATCCTAGGTAATCCTATGCGGCCCAGGTCCGGCGGCAGGTTGTGTGTGCTAGGGTGTAGTGCAATGCAAAGGATACATATACAACAATTTATAAGCAAACAACACTCCATACATAAAAAATAAACCATACATTCCTACACTTCCTTGCAAGACAAATGTGAGCAAACACTTCCCCTTATACCTCCCATTCTGCAAAAACATTTAACACCTATAATGTTATGGACGTACCTGAAATCCTCGCTGCCAAACAAAATATTTTTAAACAAGATTAATTTTGGCCTAAGTCCTCTAAGGTTTAAAACCAAGTCCCCAACGGAGTCGCCAAGCTGTCGCGACCTACCCTCGGGGGGAGAGAATAGGTTTAGAGGTATTGCCTAAGGACGGGCCTAAGGCCCATGATTAGGCACGAGCTCTCCCAAGCCCATACCCCGCGTGACATTGGGATATTCTTAAGGAATTTTGCACAAAAGGAGTCGCCACTAGCCTATTGGGGTCGGCTAGAAACCAAGTGAGGCATGGGAGTGTGTCTCACTTCCTACGCAACCGGAGAATCTAGGATCGGGGACTTGATTACACTTATTAACCAATTAGTGCCCTTTCGGTACCTAATCTTGTTCGTTTTAACAAAATGATGTTTGGCAAGCAATTTAGATTGATTTTATACCATGTGAGGTGATCATGCAGATACGCAGTCATTAAAGTAACAATCATAACTATCAAGATCCTAATTGCCATAAAATTAAGCACATGCCGTCAAACATAATAAGATATGCAACTTAAACATGCAACGTAACTAATATACGAGCACATAAAAGTCTAATTACACTAAAATGGCAATACATGTCAAGTCCTAATTAAACCTAATCATTTTTGGATTTTCGAAATTTTTTAATTTTTTTTTTTAAAAAAATTTAAATTTTTTTTAAATTAAGAAAAATAATTATTTTTTAATTTTTTAATTTTTTTAAAATTTTTTAATTTTCGAAATTGTTTTAAAAAAATAAATATTTTTAAATATTTTTTGGATTTTCAAAATTGTTTTAAAGATATATTAAAATTTAAAAATAAAATAAAGATAAAAATTTGGACCGGACCGGTCGGGTCAGTTCGACCCAACCCGTTCGGCCGGGTCGACTCGGATCGGGTCCGATTGGGAGGTTGGGCCCGAAGCGTGGGCCCAGCCCAAAAGTCACCCTTTCTTTTAAAACAAACAGGTCCACAAGCCCAAAAGGTCACCCCCTCTTTTAAAACAGATAGGCCCACAAGCCCAAAAGCCCACAAACCTAAAGACCCATAAGCCCACATGCAGAAATAACCCAAGCCCGACCCAAGTATGCCCAGCCCAATACGCCAAAAAACCTACCGGTTAGTGGACCGGCCCGGGTCGCACGACTCAATTTGTGGCGAAACCCTAGGGTTTCTTCGCGGCAAGGAGCGGCGACGCGGTGCCGGAAGTTAATCACGGCGGCGCGCGGCGAGCGGCGGCCGAGGTGCGGTGGCCGGCGGGGTTCTTGGTATCAGCGAGACGATGGCGGCGCGGTGGCGTCCGCGCGGCTGGCAAGGGGCGGGCTCTTGCGTTGCGGAGACAGCGGTGGCGACCGGTTACGCGTCGCGGGAGGGTGCTCGTGCAGAGGGTCGCGGAAGCTCGGGCTGCGAAGCGGGGAAGTCGGGCGCGCGGTGGTGGCGCGGTGAAGCAGGGGCGGAGACGCGGCGGTCCTCGCGGTTGCAGGTAGAGCATGGCGGGTCGTCGCGGGCGGAGGCAGGCAGCACTCAGGCACGGTGGCGAGCCGCTGTGGTGTCGACGACGGGCTGAGAACGTGCGGCTTCAAGCGTCAAGGCGGGGCGCGGCGGTGGCTCGAGCTGCTACTGACGGTGCTAGCGGACGTTCGGCGCTTCGGCAGCAACGGCGCGAAGGTGTGGGCGTCGCTCGAGGGGCAGAGAACGGTGGCTCGGCGTCGAGGAGAATGGGCAGACTTGCAGGTGGCTTTGGCGGTGAGCTGCTCCCTCGGCTTCTCCAAATCTGGGTTCCGGGGAAGACAGTGGCGGTCTCGGTTGGTCGAGCGGCGTCGAGTTGAAGCGGTGAGGAGGACAGCGGCTCGAATGGCGTTGGGCAGTGCCGCCATTGCCCTCCTCCCCTCCGTTTCCTCATATTTGGGTTCCGGAGAAGACGGCGGGGAACGGCATCGATTAGGCGGCTTGGCGTAGCTCCCTCCTCTCTGTTTCTGCGTTTTTTTTTTCTGTTCCCTCTCGTCTCCCTCTCCCTGTTTTGGTCTCTCTTCTCTCTGTTTTTCTCTGCCGAGCTCCCTCTCCCTTTGCCCAGCTCCTCTTTTTTCTTCTTTCTTTTTTTTTTGTTTATGATGCCGCTACCTTCTTTTTGCAGGTTTCGTGTGCGAAACAAGCTGGAGGAGGACAAAGGCTAACGTGGGCCGGGCCAAGAGGGAAAACGGGCTCAGCCCCTTCCAATTTTTTTTTTTTTTTTTTGTTGTTTTTGCTTTTCTTTTTGTTTTCTTTTTTTTTTGTTTGCTTTGTTTGTTTGTTTTTTTTTTTTTTAGTGGCTAATTCATAATCTGTAGACAATTAAATCCTAACTGAAAAATGAGAAAATTTAGGTGTCAACACACAACGTAAAAAGGTTTAGGACTAAATCGACACAAAGACAAAAGGTTTAGGACTTTTTTGGCACTTCTCACTTTTACAACGTTTTCCACATACTTGTGGTTAAAACACCATTGGTCATCGTAAAATATCACAAAATACACAAAACAATTCAATTTGCACTTGATTACAATTATAAAAAAAAAAATGACATTGTAAAAGACAAAAAATATTTTAGAACGTTTTGCTTTTCAGTTAAGGTGAGCAAAACGTCGTAAATTAAAAGTTTGTGCTTTAGGAAATTTTGAATCTAAATTCATTTATATAGAGCGAACGCCTTTACAACGTCATAAATCCATGTACTATAATGTTCTATACTAGTTAGTTATGATAGCTAAAGGTGGTTGGCCAAGTGGTGGCAATATTTATTTTCCTAGTTGGAGTTTCTCCGAACCATCTCTTGTTCATCGCATAGAAAAATTTTGGATTCATCCTGATTCCTAAATAAAAATATTATTAAATTACATCTGCACATCTCAAGCATTATCATTTAGTAATATTAAGCCCACATAAATTGCATTATAATTGGACTGAGTTAAGTGAGGTAGCTCTGACCTTAACAGGATTATCTGGACTAAGCTCAAGAGAACACAAAATTCAGCCAAGACTATAGTAGTTAAAATTTCACATATGGGATGCACGAAAGGAAGTTAAATTAGAAACGACTGCAACAAGAAAGCATATGGAGCTCAAAACTTTGGTCATTGGATAGGGAATGAAAGAGATATCTTATTTTCTCGTCTTGAATATTACACAATTTCTTTCTTATAATGAAAGAGTCGGATTTATTCCCCACTCTCCTTCACTTTATTTACCGTTATTTCCCCTAGGAACACCCTAGCTAGAGGATGATCAAACCACGCCAAGTTCCTTGAGCGAAGACTCTTGAACATTGACAAAAGGGTAAATCTCGTATCGGAAGTTGCAGCTCCCGCCAACCACTCGCCCACCTTCCTTTCCGTCGCAACAACTCGGAAGATCGCCGATTGCGCCCTACAGATACTCCTTGCACTCGGTCACCGACAGATCCCTCGTGCACTGCACCAATCCGTATATCTTCGTCTTATCCTCCAGTCCCATCTCTCCAGTCACGTACAGCTTTGGCACGGTGTAAGCCTCCTCGACCAGCCAGGTCAGTAGCCCCCTTACCATGAGGTGGAGCAGAAGTGGAAGAGAGGGTCGGCGCCGAGGGTGGCCTGGAGGAGGGGGGCAGAACAGAGCGAGAGCAAGACAAAGCGGGCCGAAGACACGTCGTTACTTAAAGATTTGATATGAATGTGCTGTGAGGTGAAGTCATGTCACCTTCGTGTTGTGTTTGCAATGAGAATATGAAGAGTATGCTGCATGCATATATAAAATAGGGATAAGTACACTAATGGTGCCATAAGTTGTGTACGGTGCTCACTTTGGTGCCAAAAGTTTCCGTCGGATCACTTAAGTGCCAAATCGGAGGAAAAACGATCACTTTGGTGCCACCGGCGAGAAATTCCGGCCAAAATAATTACGTGGCATTTATATATATTTTTTTAAAATCGATGTGGCTTAAAATTGTCCACGGTGGATAGCATAAAACGACACTATTTTCCTTTCTTCGTAAGAAACAACGTCGTTTCTTGCCATCCATCGTGGATTCACATAAGAAACGACGCCGCCTTACTCCATAGCAAAAAATGATGTCATTGCAGAGGGAGTAAAATAGGGTTCGTATATGGTTCTCCTCGACGCTAGCCGTAGCTTGCTCACCCACCGTCGTTCACCCACCGCCATTTGCTCGCCCACCGTCGCTTGCCCGCCGTCGCTCACTTGTCGTCGCTCGACCATCGCTGTAGTTGTGCCGTCATTCACGATCGTTCAGGTTTGTCATCTTCTCTACGTGGATCAATTTTGCAATAAATTTAGGGTTCCGATGGGCAAGTTAGGGCATAGAGGGCAAATTGAGGGCTCGGCTCAGGGGGAAAGTAGCAGGAAAAGTGGTGGGGATGTCACTTTTATGGGGACGGAATAAAAAAATTGATTCTTCCATCGTTCGTTCGCTTTCTGTTATGGGGACCGAATAGAAAAACAGGATGCGGAGGGGCTTGACTCGGATGGAAACAGTGGTGGGATCGAATTTGTTTGTTTAATTAATTGGACTGCTTTTGTGGGGGACCGAATGTGAATGTGATTAAATTGAAAAATGGGTGGTGGGGACCTCACTTTGTTTATTTAATTTAGTTTCTTTTGTTTCTGTAAATGCACCGAATTGGGGAGATTTTAGTCGCATTTGTTCCTTGACAACAAAATGACAAGAACCTGCATGTGAAGTTGCCGATTCTGTCATGTGTTTCCAACAAAACAACAATGACTATTTTCCTTTTTTTTCATTGGGTGCAGCATCGACATGGATGCAAATCAGGTAGGCGTCATTGTTTGCTATGGTGGAGAGTTTGTTATTGGCACTGAAGATTGGGAATATAGTGGTGGAAATGAATGTACTATTTATGTCAATGTTTGGAAGCCATCATATATTGATTTTATGAGGGATTTGGTATATTTTTTACGATGCAAAGTGCAAACACTACATTATTGTGTTCCTGGGAAAGAATTGAAGGATGGGTTGAGATTTTTTAATGACGATAATGGTATTAAGGATATCATTTACCATTATCTTCACGGTGAAGAAGCTAAGGTATATGTTGAGTATTATAGTGAGGATGAGGATGAGGATGAGGATGGGGATGAGCAGACCACCAAGGAGGAGAAGTGAGGGATCCTGTTCAAGCGAGTAATCAGGTTGGGGATGAGTTTAGGTTAGATGGAGGCAAAATGATAGGGAGATAAGTCATATTGATAGAGATGAACAAAGAGGAGATGTCCTGAAATCTTGGATGAAGATTTGGGTGAAGATGTGGGCGATGAAGACTTCATTGGATTAGAATGGGAAATTGCTTTATCTAGTGAACCGGAAGATGAATGTTTGGCTTTAGTAAATTTCCCAAGTGACGAAGATGATGATGAACTCGCACAGTCAAGACAAAAGCAAAGGGAATTTCTGAGAAAAAAACTTTCAGCTTCAGCAAAAAGGCCCGAGCCAGTAAATAGGGATGGAGATCCAGCTAAGGGTAATAGAAGTAAAGATGAAGAAAGCTATGGCGATGAAGTTGCTAGTTCGGAATATGAGCTTGACAATGATGATGAAGAACCTGCTCCTCGAAGAAAAAGTAAGTACCCTTGCTATGATCCGACTGTTAATAAACCTGTTTTGTCGGTAGACATTAGATTTGATGATGCCAAACAGTTCAAGGAAGCTATTGTGAAGAACTCAATTGGTGAACAGAGGAGCGTTAAATTCATTAGAAACACGAACGAGTTTGTGAGAGCTAAGTGCTCACAACCTAGTTGTTCGTGGAAACTCTATGCTACGCTTAATAAAAATGGGTCATTCCAGATTAGGTCCTTTCATAAGGAGCATACTTGTCCAATTATCTTTAACAATAAAATGGTAACAAGTGTGTGGTTATCAAAGCATTTTTTTCAATACTATCAAAGCAATGTCTGAGATCAAGAGTCCTCAATTTCAACAGTTAGTGAAGGATCAAGTGGGGGTTAATGTGTCGAGGAATCAATGTAAGAGAGCGAAGATGAGGGTGATGAAGATATTGATGGGTGGGTATAAGGAAGAATATGCGCATGTATGGGATTATGCTGGTGAATGTATGTTTCAAAACCCATCTAGTAAGGTATATGTAGAGGTTGTGGAGAGGCCACTCCCTAATCTTGGGCCTAGATTTGATAGATTTTATGTTTGTTTTGATGCATGCAAACGGGGCTTCTTGGCTGGTTGTAGAAAAGTTATAGGATTGGATGGATGCTTTCTAAAGGGTTTATGCAAGGGGGAGTTGTTGGCTGCTGCGGGGAGAGATGCCAATAATCAAATGTTCCCGATAGCTTGGGCGGTGGTAAAGATAGAGAACAAGGATATTTGGTCCTGATTCCTAAAAAATTTAATGGCTGACCTTGAGATAACCGATGGGGGAGGATGGGCATTCATGAGCGGCCAACAAAAGGTAATTTCATTGTCAATTAATTCACTCCCTTTTAATATTAGCCACTTGCATATTTTTCTTGACTTGTATTTATTGGTTTGAATTTTTGTAGGGACTTATTCCTGTATTAGCTGAATTGATGCCACATGCTGAGCATAAAATGTGCGCGAGGCACATATATGCAAATTGGTCAAGAAACTTCAAAGGAGATAGGCTGCAGAAGCAGTTCTGGCAGATAACAAAGAGTACGAATATGACTGATTTCATATTAGCCAAACAAGGATTGTTGCAGCTGACAAAGGAAGGTTTTGATGCACTCTTTCAGACAGAAGCTAAGCACCGGTGTCGAGCCTTCTTCAGCGAAGAGTTCAAATGCGATATCATTGATAACAACCTCAGTGAAGCTTTCAATGGTAGAATTTTAGAGGCCAGTGCAAACCAATCATCAGCATGCTTGATGATATTCGAGTTATGGTTATGACTAGACTGCATAGGCAAAAAGATGAGGCTACAAACTGGAGTAGAGACTGTGGCCCTAGGATTGTGAAGAGATTTGATGCAAATATTGCTGCTAGTAGGTTCTGTCATCCAGTTTGGAATGGAGAAATGGATATGAGATTATTCAAAATCAGGATAAATATGTTGTCAACCTAGATAGAAGAAAGTGTTCATGCCGAGCTTGGCAACTGAATGGAATTCCCTATGCCCATGCCATTTGTGCTATTCAGATGAAGCAAGAAAACCTAGATGATTACCTACATGATTGGTACAAAAAAAGCTCATACCTTGCTTCGTACCAATTCATGATGCAGCCTATCAGAAGCAACAAATTTTAGGAGCCAACAAATCATGAAAAGCCCTCTACCTTTACCGTTGAAGAAGCAAATAGGAAGGCCAAAAAAGAGACGAATAATGCAGTAGGAAGAGGCATCAAGTCAAAGGATGAGTAGGACTGGATCAAAGATGAAATGCTCCTATTGCTACAAGGAATGGCACAATAAGAAAGGTTGTGAGCTGAAAAAGCAACATCAATAGCAAGATGTAATGGTTGATTCAATGCCATAGAAAGGACCTACGAAGAGTTTCTTGTTGGGCCTATTGAAGGGAGGACGAAGGCCCTACTATAATGCCTACGAAGGGCAAACAGAAAGCCATGTTGTAAGGTAAGTATCCTCTTTGTCTTAGTAACTTTATAGTTTTTATTCGATAGTGTTGTTGGTCATAATCCTAATATAGTACATTATTATAAGGCCTACTAAAGGGCCAAAAAAAGGCCCTGCTGTAGGCTCTAGTGCAGGGATAGGGATTGGAATGGGCAGGACAACAACAACAACAACTGAGTCCACTGTTGAGCAAACAAGAAAAAAAATATGTAAGTTGTACATCGTTGTATTTGGTCTTTTATGGGCTAAAATTTACATTTGTTATGTGTTTCTCAGGTGAGAAGACGAGCAACTGCACAAGTTGCAAAAGTTGCTACAATGATTATTACTTCTGAAAATGATGCACCACAGCGAACAAGAGGGGCTCTTGGAAAAAGATTAAGGTAATATGGTTATGGGATTTACACAAATGAACGTACTGGAATGACTATTTTGAATGTAAGATTTATAGGCCTCATGCATTTAATTTGTTGTATTTCAATTCATTTGGTTGACAATATCACTATGTTCTTGTAGCCTGGGAGAACTTCGGAGGTACTTCTCTCTCAAGGTGGGCCAACTCAAGAATCAAGGGCGCATCCAAAGAAGAGTGCTCCAAAGAAGAAGAAGACATCGGGTATAGCTGCGAAATAGCCATCCAAAAAGAACCCAGCACCAATTCCATCTCAACCAACGATTGGGAGCAGTAGTGATGATATGGACCAACACATGACACGTGGTAGAACAAAAATAGCCGCCGTCAAAAACAAGGAAAAGGAAAATAAGGTGACAGAAAGCCCAGCTAAAGAACCTGCACATCCAGTTCGAAAGAGTGCTCGGATTATGAATCAATTCAAAGCTCCAAGAGGAAAAAGGAGATCAAGGTATTGTCAATATTGACTGATGGGAGGGTGCTGGACATGGTCTCTTTTTATGTGATGCTGGACATGGTTTTTTTTTTTTCATGTGATGTTGGACATGGTCTTTTTCATGTTTTCTTTTTTTAGGAGTGTGCTGGATTGATGGTAGTTGTTGCCTGCAATGCCATTATTTTTTTTCTAAGAGAGTGTTGAACTTTCGATAATTGGGGAGTGAAATTAGACATGCTTTTCTTTTCTTTTGTAAACAATCAATCAATGTTAATGGCAAGTACTAGAATGACTATTCATTTTCCCTTGTGTTGGTTTCGGCTAGAATGCTAGCAAGTCAGTTATGTTGCTGTATATTTTATTTTTGTTGTTACTGCAATGTTGCTGTTGCTACACTGTTGTTGTCAGCATTGTTGGTTAAAGTTGTGGATTATAATGAATTTGTGGGGTTTTGATTATATGTGTTGCTACAAGAACACTTTGGGTGCTAGTACATCTTGTTGCACCTGGGCTGGTGTAAGAAGATGCACCAGCAACTCAACTGGTGCAAGAACAAGGTGCATTTGAAATGTGACATTTGGCACTAGCATGTTCTTTTTTAAAAAACTTGTGCAACATAAGTGATCACTTTGTAATTGCGATTAGCACTTAAATGATCACTTTTATAAAAACTTGGCACTCAAGTAATCACTATTTACAACTTATGGCATTGAAATGGTCAATCGTGAATTTGCCACCATCCTTTAATTTCAGCCATGGTTTGCAGTTGCAGCAAACTAGCAAACCAGCAAACTAGCGAACTATTACCAAATAAAAAATGCAGCAAACCATCATCAAATAAAAAAATGCAGCAAACCATTACCAAAAGCTTTCAATGCAGCAAACCATTATCAAACAGAAAAATGCAGCAAACCATTACTAAAAGCTTTCAATGCAGCAAAGCATTACCAAATAAAAAATGCAGCAACCTATTACTAAAAGCTTTCAATGCAGCAAACTATTACTAAATAAAAAATGCAGCAAACCATTATATTTGAAGTAAAAACTAACAAAAACAAACATTGACAATACACAACTAAACAACAAAACTTTTTAAGTGCTCACAACTAATGCATTCCAAGTCCAACCTTGCATTTCTACCCATAGATTACAACAACAAAACATTCTGCTCCATACAAAAATTGCAGTAAACCAAAAAACACATTTTACTTATAAATAATCCAATACAAGTGCATATTCCACGTCTTCAACTATGGTAGACATACAAACTTCTTCTTATTACTCACTTTACATTTGAATAAACTACCCAAGAGAATAAGAACACAATCAACGCTCGATAAAAGTTTCTTTCGATTTTCAGCCTTGAAACCTCCCTCTTCAAATGGTCCACCAGAGATGTTAAACCCTTCATTTGAACTTGCATTGAGTCGACATCCTCCAACTCGTCCATTAACATAGGTGGAGGTTGATTTCAGCCTTCAAGTAACTCCAATATCACCTCTGTCGTTCGATCAGAGAATTTTCTATCAATCCATTTGAAATATTGGCACTTCGAGCCTTCTCTATATCTACCGCACCCATGGAATCTTCTCCCGAGATTCAACCGAGTCCAAGATGTTCTTCTCGGACTCGGTAACCCACAATAATAGTAATACTCACCATCTAATTCGCTTTTCTTATAGGATTGTGAGCTGCTGCTGAAGCTTTTGTCCTCCATTTGCAAGAGTGAGCTGATAACTTTGGGAGAAAATTGAAGTATGTACTCAAAATGATCGAATTGGGGATTTAGGGTTTTCAACTTCCGGTTCTAATCGAAATTGGGGATTTAGGGTTTCTTATTTGGGGAAAAACGGTAAACGGCATCGTTTTGTTCTTTGTATGCTGATTATATTCTCCGGCGATCCACGTCGGCGTCAAAAATTAATAAAAAATTGCCACGTCGGATTTTCGGCCAACCAAATCAGCGATGGCACCAAAGTGATCGTTTTCAAAATTTTTGGCACTTTAGTGATCCGACGGAAACTTTTGGCACCAAAGTGAGAGCCGTACACAACTTATGGCACCATTAGTGTACTTCCCCCTATAAAATAGAGCTGAAAATGTTGACTTTGACTATTCAATTGAGTGGCATGAACCTTATCAACTCTCTAGAGATATTTCAACCAATAACACCGTCACAAACTGCTTGTGGACGATAAACGATGTTGATTGGCACCGAGAGTGAAAAAGTAGCCAAAGACAACATGTTTTTCCTTGTACATCATGTAAGTACCAAATGAAGTGCTGGATAAGTTGGAAAAGGCAATTGAGTCAATCCTCAAAGAGCAATAATATGTCGATATTCAATCGCTTCAATCCTTGATCTTAATTAATATTAAGCTAGTTATCTTGACAATGTGAATAGATTTTTGGATCTTGAATTTAGAGGATCTATGCAAATACTCGAAGGGTATGATAAACAGATGGATCACATAGGTGCGCATGACATAGTTATCAAAAGTGAAACATGCACATATATTGAGAGGCTGATGAATTTATAAAAGTCATATCTTGCAAAGCTGTCTAAATAATATGAATTCTTGCATTTTCTAATATATTCTACTTGAGTAAGAATCGAACACATTTCAAGAAACAATTAAGTGAACTTAAGAAATCACATTAAAAATGTAAGCTCTGGTTGTAGTATGATCGAATCTGTCAAGCCAAAGTGAGGTCAGTGCTGAGGTGAAGATTCGACCGAGAGCTGCCGCGACTCGCAGGTTCGGCCTAATGGCCATTATTCTTGAACCACTAAGCATGTGATTTGTTTTTGACTTGCTTTTTTAGTCCACTTTTGAGGCACGACCAATTACTGTGCTTGAATTCTAGAAATCGAAGTTTCTTATTTTTGTACTTTTCTTCTTTTTCTTGGGGGGGGGGGGGGTGGTTTCTCGGTATTGGCTTTTGATTCGAGTGGATGGTGAGGACTAGCAAAGCGCACCACCTATGTCGAGGACCAGAAATGGCAGCCATCCACTAACTTTTCCATTAAATTTCAATTCGCTACAGAAGAATAGTTGTGATCATGGGGCAAAATTGCTCCTTATCTCGTCAGTTATTACAAAAAAGAGAAGAGGAAGAAGGGTCACACATTTCGTTGCTACGTAGGTATCATAATGAAAACAAAATGACGAAATGAAAACTAGTTCAAAAGTCAACAGTTGTCCCTTCGGAATTTCGAGTATATCTTTGGATAATTCAATATGAGACAATTCCTTTTAGTGGTATTATCCTCAAGAAGGTGCACGGAACCTCATGTCACGGATTGCTACGTAGGCCCATGATAGTCGAATTATAATAAGGACAAAAGAAGTAAATCCATTTCCGCTCCCGGAAAGATGTAGACTCTCATGGCCGTGGACACGTGAATAACTATGGTAGACAGTTTTTCTTCTTCTTCTTCTTCTTATTGTTTCTCGATATGATCATATCTGGTGATTGTATTATAGATTAATATAAAATGTCATAGATCGGTCGATAAAACGAGCACATTTTTAGTTGTAATTATTGGTTTTTCACAACGAGTGAGTATATTTTTTTTTTTCATAGACTTTCATATTAGAATTATGTGTTATAAACTCAAATAACTAAGCCTCGGTTGTCCCAAGAGGTGGCTGGTCAAGTGGTGACAATATTCATTTTCTTGACTAGTCGAATCTACCTTTGGGTGTATAGATTTACGTTTTCGCGCTAATTATTTGGAGTCTGCATGAGTGGATTTTCTCAAGACTAAAAATCCCCCCACCCTACTCTCCTTTTTTGGGATAAAATTGCCAAAATAAGTCATAAATTTATTATATGAATGCCAATTCGATTCTAAATTTTTTAATTTTGTCAATATGACCTTAAATTTTTACTTGAAATTCCAATGTAACTCTTCCAGAAATTACCATCTAATATTACTGACATGGTGACCCCAATAACTCCACATCAGCTTGCCATGTAGGATAGCTCATGTTGACCAAATGCCACGTCAGCAATTTTCAGCTACAATTGGCCAGAAGAATTACATTAAAATTTCCCGTAAAGGCTTAAGTTTACATTGACAAAATTGAAAAGTTTATGACTCCTTCGGTTATTATCCCTCTTTTTCATGTAGTCAAATGTTCTTGGCCGAGCGTCGTTGCCAGCCTCAAGAAGCCTCCATCCCGGCCGTTGAAGCCCTCGCCGCTGCCGAGTCAACCCGCCCCTTGTCTCCCTACTAGGGGTGTGCAAAATACCCGGGAACCGCCCGGACCGCTCAAAACCGGCGGTTCTTGAGGGAACCGGTCTGGTTCCCGATTCCAATTTTTGGGAATCGGTGGGAACCGGTCTGGTCCCCGGTTCCAATTTTTGGGAACCGGTCCGGTTCCCGGTTCCATGGGTGAATCCGCCTGCCCACCCACCCGGACCGGACCGGTTCCCTTTTAATATTAAAAAAAAAAATTACTAAAACTGAATACAAAGCAATTGTTTTTTGGCAATTGTTTATGCTGTAAGATGAATACAAAGCTGAATATTGGGAAATTCTTATGCTTTTTGGTTGTTTAGTTTATATATTAATATAATGGTGAAGGTGATGTATTCAATAAAGTCTTGTTTAGTTTCACCTCCTTTGATTTGTCTATGCGACTTGTGATATTTTGCTGAACCTTATGAGAGATATGTCCAGTTCATAGCTTTAGGAGAGACCCATTTTTCCTGAACACTTACTACTCTCTCCGCCTCTATATCAACTTACGTACATCCATTCCTTCATTGGTTGCATTTATAGTTGCAACAAATGAATCTTTGTTTCACATACTTAAATTTGGTTTTTCTTTATTTGGTTTGCTTTGATGTCACGTAGTCGTTCTATGTTGAAAACCAAAATTGTTTCGCGTCAAGATCGGTTCCATGGATCCACCCAGGAACCGGACCGGACCGGCGGTCTAGTTCCCGAGTGGATCCATGCAACAAACGGGTGGATCCCGGTTCCAATTTTTCGGAATCGGTCCTTAGCGGGCGGTTCCCAGTTCTAGGTCGGGAACCGCCCACCAGGACCATGCACGCCCCTACTCCTTACCTCTCTGTTAGGATTGTCAAAGACCCCCCCCCCCGGGTCTCTCTCTCTCCCTCCCTCTCTCCCTGAGGTCTCCCTCTCTCCCTAAGGGTAGGGAGTAAGAATTGTGGATTTCTATTTTTCCTTTCACTTCTTTTTATTTTTATTTTTGGGATTATGTGTTTAACATTACACGTGGGTGGTGTAAGAGCATGTGCCCACCAAGATCCTAATCGAAGGAAAATATAAACCTTACTCAATAGTGTTGGTGACCATGGAGAAGAGATCAACTCTACTAGGCTTTACTTATTCTATACGAAAGATTTAAAGAATTGCGCGATGCATGTAACTTATTTGTTTGGCATTTTAAAAGTAAACATTCGAGTCATAGTAATACATTTCAAAAAAAGAAAAAAAGAGAGAGGATATGATTGGATATATCAATAATTGAACACAACCATGGAAATTCTCTTTACCTAGGGTATTGAATGGTCACGAACGGGAAATGTATTTCCAAAATAATAATAGGTTCTGCACCAACCATTCCGGAAACATTTCCACATACAAAATATTGGCAAAATGGCGTTGTAGACTAAAAAGTTTTACGTATCAACTTGTGGATGGTCAGATTATCATCATATATACACAAGAACTGTAATTTCTATGTTGCCACAACTGCAAAATATAGACTCGTGGATAGCCCCAGTTACGCTAACTTAAAACATAGCAAGAACATTTATGTAAGAAATTATTCATGACATATTGATGAAGATATCAAATTTTTATTTACAGCTATATAAACCATTCGTATGATAAAAGAGTCTCAGGTAAATTCCCAAACTCGCCTTCACTTTATTTACCATGTATTACACTAGGAACACCCTAGCTAGGGAATCATTAAACCACACCTATTTAGGTCCTTGAGCGAGGACTCTTAAACATTGACAAAAGGGTAAATCTCGTATCGGAGGTTGCAGCTCCCGCCAACCACTGGGCCACCTTCCTTCCCGTTGCCATAGCTCGGAAGCTCGCCGATTGCGCCCTCGAGACACTCCTTGCACTGGGTCGCCGACAGATCCCCCGTGCACTGCACCAATCCGTACAGCTTCGTCTTCTCCTCCAGTCCCATCTCTCCAGTCGCGTACAGCTTTGGCACCGTGTAAGCCTCCTCGACCAGCCCGGTCAGCAGCCCCCTTACCTTGCCGTTGAACGCCTCCGGGTCGCCCACGCTTTTCGGGTTCCACATATAGAACTTGTTGGCATTCGATCTGGCCGAAGAAGTCAGTGTCAAGGTACTTGAACATGCAGTTGTCATACCAGATTATCGCCCCCTTGTTGCGAGGGCAGCGGCGGCGGATCTCAGCGACAGCGTCTGCCACGCAGGCCTCGCAGTCCAATGGCGATGTGTCACCCCGGCACAGCGTGAGGCCATAGGGCTGGTCTGGGTATTGGCCGATGGAGCCAGGGCCGAAGCCCGAGGAAGGGGTCTTGGTGTAGAGGAAGCTGGTAAGCTTGTTGAGGTTGGATTCGTACGGGCTGCCCGCGGTGAAGCTCTCGGGGGTGGAGCAGAAGTGGAAGAGAGGGTCGGCGCCGAGGGTGGCCCGGAGGAGGAGGGCGGAACAGAGCGAGAGCAAGACAAAGCGGGCCGAAGACATGTCGTTACTTAAAGATTTGATATGAATGTGCTGTGAGGTGAAATCGTGTCACCTTCGTGTTGTGTTTGCGATGAGAATGAGATGATTATGTTATTTGCATGCATATATATAGTCGTCGAGGAGACATGAGAGGATATCATCGAAGTTGTTAATCGTCGTGGTTTGACCGAAGGGAAGGACGTTCAGACGTACGACTTCTTTCCTTTGCAACTTCGTAAGTTCGATTTTAACCGTGTAGAAATCTTCAATCATGGGCGGCGTTGTCGGAGTATTTTAAAAGAGATGGGTTTAATTAATGGATTAGCTCGCGGAGCACTTGGCCGCAAATGTGGCTACGACAACTTGAGAGAAACAATTGTATTATATCGAACATGACTAGGCAATCATCAATGGAAAAGCAGATGACCTGCCGTGGGCTATGCTAATCCTCTCCATCTCTACCCACTTAAAAGAAATGTGACAAGGCAATCATCATCATCATTGCGTCCGTAGGAATAGTAGCATTGCCGATGTAAAGATTGGCTGATGAAATTGGTTTGTGCAGTTTTATACCCCCGTTTGCTACCATGCCATAGTGAAATAGGACCAAGTTAAATAAAATTACCATTTAAAGTATTTGGTGATGTCGTTGGGAGAGCCGGGGGCTAGTTAGTTGCTAATGTTGTCCTCTATCAACTATGGCGATTCCTATCCGAATACATTGGGTAATTATGGAATTATAAAGGTCTGTGACTTTTGAAAGTCATTATTAATAAAGTTTGTATGTATGAGAATAAATTAGTAGACCAAGCCCTTCATTCTCATTAAAGCTTGGTGAGATTTACGAATTATTTTGTAAGATTGAGAGATTATTTCGTAAGGAATTGTGGGGCTAAACATATGTGGGTTATTAGGCGTAATTGGAGATTGGTAAACATTGAGAGTATTTGAGTAACTCGAGTGTAGATGTAATATCTATTGTATCGTTTAATTCAAATGTTACATGCAACATGCACCTATACAAATTGTATATTGGTATACGATGGTACCTTCATCTCATTCATGCCCCTACCCCTCTTGCCGTATGAAATGAAGCGTTTCTAATTTTTTGTTATAGAAATTTTGCAATGGCATATGAAGTTTATAAGAAAAAGGAAGTAAGCCGATTTCCAGTCAAATTAGTTGATGGTTACCAGAAATGCTAGTTGAACACAATCGGAAACACAAATGGTGCTACATAGGTATGCAGCTAAAGCAAATTATATTTCAGGTCTCTTGAACAAGAAAAGAAGCGCTCAGTCTGCTAGTCCATTATCTCAAATGTTCAAACTTTAAGATTATGACTCTCAAGAGCCACAGACCTGTGTGATTCTATAAGTTCTCGATATAATCAGATTAAAATCGTCACAGTCAATAGAGGATGACATTAGCAACTAATTACCCCTCGACACTCCTAACAACATTACAAGACACATTAGATGATAATTTTAATTTAATTTGGTCATATTTTGTCATGGCGTAGTATCAAACGGCCTTATACAACTGCACAAATCAATTTGATAAACCAATCCTTACGCTGGCAATGCTATTATTCCTACAAACACTGCGATGGCAATTGCCTTGACGCTATGATACTTTTTTCAGAGCTCAAGTTGTGGTCACTGGATGAAGCCCAGCTAATCAAAGCATTGGGAAATACCTGCTGTATAAGGTGGGAAAAGATGGGAAGAACAACAAATTATGAGATTTTATATCAGTCTAACAATACGATAACATATCATATTAATAATTAAAAAAAAAAAAAAAAACGCTGTTTACTGTAGCCATGCTCGTGTCCACGGCCATGAGAACTTCTGGAAGGTGGACAATGGTTTCATTTCTTTCGAGCTTAATCTAATTTGACTATTGTAGGGCACTTAGTACTCCAATATAAGTAGGCATATGGGGTTACCTAAAAATGAATTATTTATCGTGTATTGAAAATAAGACCGTCTACAGAGAACAAAATTTCATCATTTGACCTTGAACTAGCTTCGCCATTTTGTTAATCTGAAGTTAAAGCCGTATAAGTACTAAAACTGCGGCCTAATTAAGGCCGGCACCGTCTTTTATTAGCTACTAGTCAACATCCCTCCCCCCCACACGAAAAGTGGTTGACTTGGGATGAGATCTGAGCTCGTAATTGCCAAGGGGACCCGCAACTTTTTTTATTTTATTTATGGGAGTGAAGCATGCCTTGTACTGATGTAAATTTTCTGGATGGTAGAGAATTCTCTATTAGAGAATACTTGTAAAGATATCATCTGATATTGGGGAGATTATTTAATATTTCTTTATTTTATAAAATAGTTGATTTCCTTATTACTTTAGATTATTTACTTTCCTGCGCATTTTGTTTGGGTTTAAATACCCTTCTCTTCAATTGTGTATAGATGAATTGGTTCTATCTCCTTTTCTCTTGAAGATCCTAGAATATTTATGTCTTTTCGACATTCCGCTTGTGATTGCTCTTAGAGAAGTAGAGGTGGCAAGGAACTACATGAGATCATGATCAAATATGAGCCTGAGGTGAAACATTTCTGAAGAGCAAGTGAGTTCTGTAACAACCGATTTATTAGGATCGGTGATTCTCGTGGACCACATTTGTATCCTAGGGCTACGCAATCCGATGCAATCAAAGTGGGAGAGACATTCTGGCATTGGAGAAGCGGGAATTTATTAACAAAGCATATGTTTTCAAAATTTGGGAGTTGCATCTAGTTCCATGTGCCAAATCCATATTCTTCCTTTTTTGAGAAGATCTCCAAAGGATATTCTTGTAGTGACTAATGCCGCGCATGCCTGATTACAATTGCATGACTAAGGAGAGAAAAGAAGGCTGTGTTTGCTCTTTTGATATTAATAGGGAGTGAAGCATGCCCTATGCTGTTGTATATTTTTGGATGGTAGAGAATTCTCTATGAGATAATACTTTTAAAAATATCATTAGATATCGGGGATGTTATTTAATATTTTGTTATTTTCTAAAATTGTTGATTTCCTTATTAAAATTTTATTTTCTTTTCTATGCATTTTGTTTAGATATAAATATTCTTCTCTTCAATTGAGTATAGATGAACTAATTGTCATGCCCCGATCCTCAAGCACGCGCGCATCCCTTACTTTTGGTTGATTTTAAAAATGCGATATCCCAGGACTATGTATCACCGACCCTTTCATTTATATATGTACATGCGGAAGCAGTTATAAATCCCAAGACAATAAAACAATGGGATAGAAAAGTAAGCCATATATTTTCATACTGAAATTCTCAACTACTCTTTTATACAAGCACCTCATAATATATAATGCAATACTATTCATAAGGGTCTGATCTAACCCTTATCCATATATAATCAAGGTCTGACAAAACAGGATGGGATCTCAGTCCTCATCCGAGTCATACTCAGGATCCTCCTTATGGTCATTTTCTTCTCCAAAATCTTCCTTCTCATCTGGTTCCACATTAGGGTTCTCCTCTTTAGATTCCTCCTCCTCAGGCTCCTCATTAAGGTCCTGAAATGGTTATTCAATAACCATTGAGACCACATCTCAGCAAATTCTACCCCCTAAGACCCAATTAGTAAACTAATACACCTTAGGGCTGCCTATGTATAACATGAGCCAGAGGACTTACCTTGACCTCAGATTCCACATGCATATTAGCACAGATCAAATAGGCACCCAAGTAATCACATCACAGATCAAAGCATCGATCAAATCGACCTAGTCGATTACACGCCAACAAGACCACTCACGGTCATTTCCATTCAATCAATCAATTCACAACATCAGATCAAAACAATGATCGATCGATCTAGTCGATTTCATGTCAACAAGACCACTTCCGGTCATTTCAATTATTCCATCTCAATTCCCAATTACGAATCACGGTCCTTAGGACACAACTTAAGAATAGGGGGAAAACATGTGACATCCCGATTTTCCAATTCTATTTTCAATAAATTGAGACGGGCATTTCGTTGGTACGCATATAGTTCTTTTCCTTGAGTCGGCCACTCATATGAAAACCAGTCTATCGGGTGAAGCTGTTAAGAGTTTCTAATGCATCAGACTCGAGAATTTGACCAGGAAGCGACCTTTCGACCGAGCTAATCTGCAAGGGTCATTACGGCACGATTAAAATCGATTAGAGATCGGAGATAGGTCGACTCGACAGAGGCATGTGATCAGGTGTGGGTGATTCCACAAGATCGCACAATTCTTGTCGATCAGCACTGGACCGACTTTTCTATCGATTGGGTACCCTATGTTCGTATTTGAAACCTTGAGATTACCCCGACAACCGAAAGTCGCCAATGTTTCAAAGATGTACATTGTGGCTTGAGATGATCAACCACAGGTCAAATGCGTGAAAATTTCTAAAGGCTACCCGGTAGGTTAGGCCGCGCTAGTATCGTGCCAAAGTGAAATTAACCGTGGAATTGAAATCGAATTCAGAAATTGGAAGTCTGGGTGTGTCACAAATCATTTTAGGAATATTAACTCATCTTTGAAAGATTTTTCATGCAAGCCGAGTTTTTCAGCAAAATAATCAGAAAATGGCTAATTTGGCTCGAGAAATTAGTAGGCCCGCTTTTGGTCGTACTTTTGGGAATTAAGTTGGTTCTACGGATTAGTGAAGATGTTAATTGAAGTGTGGTGACATTGGATTAATTTTATGAACTTCAATTTGATTCAATTGGAAGAGAATCAAGTGAAATTGAAGAATTGGTCGTACAAGATTTTGGACCCCGGCGGAAAATGAAAGTGCAACCATTGGAGAAGTTATGGAGGATTTGAGTGAGTGGAAGATGACATGGGATGATGTCATGGTAGTTGAGGCGAGGTTGAGATCTTGACACGTGGACGGTGGAGATTTGCCCGAGAAAGGTGGCCCATCACCATCATCTTCCTCCTTGAATCAAGGAGTTGTCTTGGAACTTGGAAAGGGAGAGAGAGAGAGAGAGAGGCGTGCGAACCAGAAGCTCGGCCGGCCTCCCCCTTCGCTCGTCCGGCCGCTCGGCCGCTCGTCGCCGGCCGCCCCTCCGCCCGCTTGCCGTCGCTCAGCCCGCGTGCACCTCCGCTTCTCTCCTCTGTCCTCTTTCTGCTGTTCGGTGCCCTTGTTGTGCGAAGATCAGAGCAAACCGAAGCAGCATGTCCCGCTCGTCGCCGCAGCAAACGACCAAAGCTGAAGTCGTCGCCGTCGCAGCTCGCCGCCGTCCAACCGCTCGCTCGCCCGCTGGCTCTCGTCGCTGCCTTGGTCGCGCCTTCGTCCGCTCGTTCGGCGTCCCAGCAGCTCGTCCGAGCAGCTCGGGCCTTCGCCGGAGCTCTTTCCGCCAACGTGCACCCCCGCCTTAGCCCGCCGGAGCTCCGCCTAGTCCTTGCCACCCTTGCTCGCCCCAACCGACGCCGGATCAGCCCTCCTCCGCCATGGACAGTAGCTACAGAAAATGGGTATGGCAGCCCCTTCTTGGCCCGTTTTAGCCGCCTTCCCGAGCCCGGATGCTCGGCTCGCTTTGAGGAAAGTTGTTCTCCTCGGCGTCCTGTCGTTTTGGTTCGGTTCGCTCGGATCGCTAATCCGGTGAGTTTAACTCACTAAATCTTGATTAGAGTGTTAATGATGCCCTAAGTGTGCTTAGTCTAATTAAGTAAGTTTAGGTGGTTAGATTAGTTTAATTGGATGATGATTAGATTAGGGTGTTTAATTAAGTTAAAGTGTGTTTAGTTTAAGGTTAAGTATGTTTATTTTTAATATAAAGCCTTGATGTGACATAATAGGATTTTAATTTTGAATTATTTAATTGCTTCGAAATTCTGGAAATTATAATATTATATTATAATCCGAAATTATTAAAATATTATTATTTATAATAATAATAAAATGGAAAAATTATTTTTGACCCGGTTCTTTCGAGAATTTCATGCCGATCAGCTGCTGTGTAGTCGGATTTTGAAATCGATGATTGGATATTATAAATTGAGCGTGGATCGTGAAAGATATGGATATTATTATTATATTAATTTTCGGAATAAATTTAATTATTTAATAAATTCCGAAAAATTATTTTGGGACCCTAAATTCTCGAGAATTTCGTCTTGATCAACTTCTTGTGCATTTAGAATTTGATATTGATTATTAGTTGTGGCAAATTGAGTGTGATTGTGATATATATGAATTCTTTATAAATTCCTAAGTGTAGAAATTGATGGGAAATTGGCCGTGATGAACCACCTATGAGAGGTCGTTAGCCCTTAAGGTGAGGCCGTGATGAACCACCTATTAGAGGTCGTGCCAGTGAGGCCGTGATGAACCACCTATGAGAGGTCGTGCCCGATGAAGCCGTGATGAACCACCTATTAGAGGTCGTGCTTGATGGTGAGTGATATGCCACACGATAGAGGTCGCACCCGATAGGGCCGTGATATGCCACCTATTAGAGGTCGCGCCCAGCCAGGCCGTAATCTACCACATTTTTAAAGGTCGTGCCGAGTGGGGCCGTGATGCCACTGATTCTAATTATGCCGGGTGGGGCCATGATTAAGAGTAATGATTGATTTGCTGAATTGACATGTAATCGGTCAACTCGATTGATCGCTGAGACGATCCAAGTGGTTGAATTGTTCTGATGACGTGATTGTGCCATGGTTGTTTGGTTATCATAATTGTACGTGGTTGAATTATATAAATTGTGCTAACCTGCAGATGAAGGCTGAGGTGAGGTAAGTCTTCTGTGTGATTTGGCTAGGCCACCCGGGCGTATTTTCTTTCTAATAGGGGTTTAGGGGGTTGAACTTGCTGAGACATCGTCTCATCCCGGTTGTGGGATTAAAATTTCAGGTCCCTGGTGGACGGAGCGGCCAGATAACTTTGGTTGACTATTAAGGAGTTGCAGAGGTGAAGTCATAAGGATTGGAGAACGTGTCTGACTTGTAGGTTGTAGGACGGTTCCTTTTTAAGAGCGGTCTTTTGTAGGCTTGGCCGTAGACGTCATTTGTAATTACATTGAATTATGAAAGTGTTATGTTGTGGTTTTGCTTCCCTTTTCTATCCCGTATTTTATTGTCGGGGGTTTTATAATATGCTTCCGCATGTGCATTAAAGATATGATTGGGTCGGCGACATAACACAGGAACGTCGCATTTGAATGACCATGGTGGGATGTTGGCGCTCGAGGTTCGGGCGTGACAGGACACAACTTAAGAATAGGGGGAAAACATAGTTCCACTCGGCAACTTTTAATATTCAATGGCTTACGGTCCCACTCGACTATTCTTTATGTCACGCACCGAACCTCAAGTGCGCCAACATCCCACCATGGTCATGCAAATGCGACATTCCCAAAAGTGTCGCCGACCCCATTCATTTATTATTGCGCAAGCGGAACGTATTATAAAACCCTTGACAATAAAATACGAAATAGAAAAGTAGGAAGCAAAACCACAACATAACACTTTCATAATTCAACAGAATTACAAACAGAGATCTACGGCCAAAAGTCTACAAAAGACCGGCTCTTAAAAAGGAACTGTCCTACGACCTACAAGTCGGACACGTTCTCCAATCCTTATGACTCCACCTCTGCAACTCCTCAAGGCCAACCAAAGTTATATGCCTGCTCCATCCACCAGGGACCTGAAATTTTAATCCCACAACCGGGATGAGACATTGTCTCAACAAGTTCAACCCCCTAACCCCTATTAGAAAGAAAATACGCCCCAAGTGGCCTAGCCACAACATCAAGAAAACTTACCTCGCATTAGTCTTCATCTGCAAGTTAGCACAGTTTATATATTTCAACCACGTGCAATTATGATAACCAAACAACTGTGGCAATATCACATTATCAGAACAATTCAACCACTTGGATCTTCTCGTGATTAATCGACTCGCCGATTACATGTTATTCTAGCAAATCAATCAATGCTTCCAATCACGACCCTATATGAAGGTTTAACGACCAGTGGCAATCACGGCCCCACTCGGCACGACTTTTAATTAGGTGATAGATCTTGGCCCGATGGGCACGACCTCTAACAGGTGGTCAATCATGGCCCTATTGCGCACGACCTCTAATAGGTGGTCAATTACGGCCCCACTGGGCACAAACTTTAATAGGTGGTCAATCACGGTCGTTCTTCCATCAAATTTTGACACTTGTGATTTTATAAAAAGAATCTCTATTTATCGCAATCACATTCCATTTGCCACAATTAATCATCAAATTCAAATTCTAAATACACAGCAGCGATCGGCACGAAATTCTGAGCAATCGAGGTCAAAAATAAATTTTCCATTTTTTTATATAAATTTCAAAATATAATATAATATTATAAATTCCAGAATTTCGAAACAATTAAATAATTCAAAATTAAAATCCTATTATGTCCCCTCAAGGCTTATCATTAATTAACCTTCTCGTACCCTTAATTAAGCACCATTTAAATTAAACAAATCTCTTAATCCAATTCATACTTAAATATACTAAACTACCCACCTAAACTCACTTAATTTAGACTAAGCACACTTAGGGCATCATTAATTGTCTAATCAAGATCTTAGGGCATCATTAATTGTCTAATCAAGATTTAGTGAGCTAAACTCACCGAATTAGCGAGCCGGGCGGACCAAAACGACAGGGACGCTGAGGGGAAAAACTTTTCTCAAAGCAGGCCAAGCATTCGGGGTTGGGAAGCTGGTCAAAACTAGGCTGCCATACCCACAAAACCAGCTGATGTTTGAGGTCGAACGGAGGTGGCTCGGCAAAGGTTCGGGTGCGAAACCGGCGAAGGAGGACGGTGGCTGCTCTAACGGTTGCTGGCGATGGCTCCGACGACTTTCCGGCGGCCCTAGCGATGGCAGCAGCAACTGAACGAAGGTGCTAGAAGCTCGGGGCCGTGCGAGCAAGGAGAAGTAACGTGTGACGGCTGGCCGACGAGCGCGCGCGGGGGCGTGTGTGGACGATCGGCGTCGCGACGGCGACGTGCGGTGGTGAGCGGGCGACCAAGCGGGCGAAAGGGGTGGCATCGGGCGAGTCCGGTCGGAATCCCCTCTCTCTCCTCTTTTCCCATTCCAAGAAGCTAGAGGTTGAAGATGATGTTGATAGGTGCCTTTTTTAGATCAAATCTCTACCCTCCACTTGTCAAGCTCCCATCACTTGGCCCCAACCACCATGACATAAGGTGATATCATCTTCCACTATCTTCAATCTCCCACAACCTCTTCCAATAGGTTCAATTTCATTTTTCGCTGGGGCATGAAATCTTGCTCAACAATTTCTTCAATTCCAATCAATTCTCTTCCAATTGAGTCCAATTAAAGTCCATAAATTAATCCAATGTCACCACACTTCAATTCACATCTTCATTTGTCCATAGAATCAACTTAAGTCCCAAAAACACGACCAAGGGCGGGCCTACTAATTTCTCGAGCCAAATTAGCCATTCTCTGATTAATTTGCTGAAAAACTCTGATTACATGAAAAATCTTCCGAAGACAAGTCAATGATTCTAAAATGATTTGTGACACATCATGACTTCCAATTTATGAATTCGATATCAATTTCACGGTTAATTTCACTTCGGCACGATACTAGCGCATCCTGATTTACCGGGCAGCTTTTAAAAAATTTTATGCATTTGACCTGTGGTTGATCAATTCAAGCCACAATGTACATCTTTGACACATTGGCGACTTTCGGTTGTCGGGGTAACCTAAAGGTTTCAAATACGGACACAAGGTACCCAATCGACAGAAAAGTCGGTTTATTGTCGATCGACCAGAATTGTGCGATCTGGTGGAATCACCCACACTTGATCACATGCTTCTGTCGAGTCAACCTATCTCCGTCTCTAATCGATTTTTATTTGTCTTTGTAATGACCCTTACAGATTAGCTCGGTTGAAAGGTCGTTTTTTGGTCAAATTCTCAAATCTAGTGCATTAGAATTTCTTAACGGCTTCACCTAATAAACTAGTTTTCACATGAGTAGCCGACTCAAGGAAAAGAACTATATGCGTGCCAACGAAATGCCCGTCTCAATTTATTGAAAATAGAATTGGAAAATCAGGATGTCACACTTTAGGTGGCAAACTACGGCCCAATGGGCGCAACCTTTAATAGGTGGCAGATTACGGCCTTATCAGGCGCGACCTTTGATAGGTGGCAGATTACGGCCTTATCAGGCGCGACCTTTGATGGGTGGCAGATTATGGCCTTATTATGCGTGACCTTTAATAGGTGACAGATTACGGTCTTATCAAACGCGACCTTTAATAAGTGGCAGATTACGGCCTCGTCAAGCGCGACCTTTAATAAGTGCCAAATTACGGCCCAACAAGCGCGACCTTTGTGAGGTGGCAATTTACAGCCCAACGGCGTGACCGATTCCAAATTCAATGGCAAAACTCGGCCCCACTAGCACGGCCATACTTTGGCAGCTTTCAAGGTTCTACTCTCAACCTTTCACAGTCAAATTCTAATTGAATACCAACACTAATCAATTTTGGGATAAATCCCCACATACTCATCAACTCACTAAATTTCCACAAACCAAAGGCTCAATTGAATAAACAGAAAGCCCCACTGCAATCAGCACAAAATTTTGGTCACCGGCAATCCCGGTTGAATTTCCAAAAAATAAATAATTAAATAATTAATTTCGAAAATTGATATTTAATTCCTAAAAATTCCACTTAGGAACACCCGATAAGGGTCGGGAAAAATCCCAAGAAACATCCAATAAATAGTATTACGTGTCTACTCGCTAATTGCACAATCCGATTGACTAACATGCATCACAATTATCTAATAATCACTAATCTACTCTATCTAACCACCTAATTGTACTTAATTAAATATAATCAACATTTAAGTATAATTAGCAAACTAAGAAGGCATTAGTGAGCAAAACTCACTTGAATTAAGATTAGCTCGGATCAAAACGATGAGCACGAGGCAAAGCTCGATTCTCTCCAAAGCGATTCCGCCAATTGGGGTCAAGACGGACCCAAAATTGCCACGCAAGCGTTATAACCCTTTCTGGAAATTACTGAAACGGGCTGACACGAGGCTAATTTGAGCACGACTCGGGTTGGATCCTGTCACCGGAGTGGAGAGCGGCCCGTGGCCAAACGGCCATGAACCGGACCAACTTGTGACCGTTAAACTTGCTGGAGCGAGCTGCTGGACCCGCTGAACTAGGCTGCTAAACGGCTTCAAGGGTGGGCCGATGTAGGTGGTCGTGAGGATGGCTTCAAGATCATGGAGACGGGCCCGAGTGAGGCAGCAAATTCGGTCCAGTAGAGGTGTTGTCGTTGACTTGAAGCGAAGCAGCGCGTGGAGATGGCGACGGACGAAGATGGGGCTTCGGTGGGGTAAGTGATGCGAGGGAAGTGGACTGCAACAGCACAAAAGGAAAGAAGACTCCTTCGGTCTTGATGAGGGGGACAGCGAACAGAGCAAAAACCGAATGGGACAGGGGAGGGTGTTCGTCCACGTCGCCCAGAGAGAAAGAGAGAGAGATATTTGTTTAAGGGATTAAGGGATAAGTAAGGACTCGATCAAACAGGGGAAAGTACAGTTGAATTTTGCAGAGAGAAGTCGGTGGGGCATGAACCGAGAGAGAGAGAGAAATGTGTGGATGGTAATCACGCGCGAGGAAAAAGAAAAGAGAACGTGTGTGGAAGGGGAGACAGCGCAGGTCCAAAAGAAATAAAAGAAGAACCTAAAAAACTAAATTGAGATTAAAATTTTAATTGACTATAGAACGGCTTTGACAAAAGGTCATTCCCGGGCTAAACTCTTCATCCATTCCGAGATTTGGAGTCTAAACGAAGACCAAGATAAGACGGGTTCTTATCTCACGAATTTCTCTCAAAACCGAACTCTGAATCAATTTTCTCAAGATCCAATTTTCTGAACAAATAAATTCGGTTGAGTCCCGATTTGAAATTAGAAAAAGCCCAAACAACTTCAATTCACCGATTCACTTACACCAGATGCCAAATATCTCTTCAAATTGACCAATCTGAATTTTCGCTCGTTCTCCGAATCGTCTATCTCGATTTCCCTAAAAAATCCCGAACTCTCCAGAATTTTCTCAAAAGGTGAGTCGACGTTCTTATAATGACTCATGACACGACAGGATTTCCAATTTCTGAAATCGAATTCAATCGCGGTTATTTTCAATCAAACGCGCTTTTAGTATAACCTTACCTACCGGGTAGCTTCTAGGAATTTTTGGTGCAATTAACTCGTAGTCGATTTTTTTCAAACCACAATGAACCCATCCGACACATTGGCGACTCTCGATGGTCATAAAAATCTCAATATTTCAAATATGGGCACAGGGTAACCAAAACGACAGAAAATTGGTTTAGTACCGATCAATGAGAATTTTGCAATCAGGTGGCATCACCCACACTTGATCACACATCTCAGTTGAATCAATCTATCTCCAATTTCTCATCAATTTTGACAATGCCGTAATGACCCTTGCAGACTAGCATGATCGAGCAATCAATTCCTGGTCGAGTTCTCAAGTCTATTACGTTTAAAATCTCCGAATGGCTTCACCGGATAGGCCAGTTATCTCGTGAGTGGTCAACTCAGAGAAAAACACTATAGTCACGTTGACGAGAGGCCCATCTTATCCAATCGAAATCAAAACCTGAAATTCAGGATGTCATACTAATTCTCTCCTTTTCTCTCAAAGATACTACAATATTTACACCCTAACCACATAAGATCATGATCAAATATGAGCCCGAGGTGAAACATTTCTTCAAAGCAAGTGAGTCTGGTAACAATGGATTTACTAGGATCGGTGATTCTTTTAGACCATATCTGTATCCTAGGGCTACGCCACCCGATAAAATCAAAGTGGGAGAGACATTCTAGCATTGGAGAAGTGCGAATCTATTAACAAATCATACGTTTTCAACATTAGGGAGTTGCGTCCGATTCCACGTGCCATATCCATGTTCTTCTTTTTTCAAGATCTCCAAGAGGAAGGACAATGCTACGACAATAAGTGATCGAATAATAAATTTAACATAACAAAAAATAAATCGAATGCTGAATTTTCATGGTTCGTCGGTCGATATGACTTATGTTCACGGGGAGAACAACAAACAATTACACTATAAATTAAACAATACAATGAAGATTACATTTACACTTGAGTTATTCAAACATTCTCAATGTTTTTCAATCTCCAATTACAATCAATGACCCACATGTGTTTACCCTATAATTTCTCACGAAATAATTTCTCATTTTTACAAAGGAATTCAAAATCTTACTAAGCTTTAATGAGAATGGGGGCTTGGTCTAATAATTTATCCTCATACATACAAACTTTAATGATAATGACTCTCAAAAGTCACAAACCTTTGTAATTCCGTAATCACACAATCTGATCAAATAGGAATAGTCATAGTCGATAGAGGACAACATTAGCAATTAACTAGTCCTTGACAATCCCAACAACATCACAAAAATACTTCAAACGGTAATTTTATTTAACTTGGTCCTATTTCGCTGTGGCATGGTAGGAAACGGCTTTATAAAAGCTACACAAATCAATTTCATCAACCAATGTTAACTTCGGCATGCTACTGTTCCTCGCTACGATGTAATGATGATTGCCTTCTCACATTTCTTTAAGTGGATAGAGACAAGACGGAAAGAATTAGCATAGCCCACGGCAGACCATCTCCTTTTCCGTTGATGATTGCCTACTCATGTTTAGCTTACTTCGATAAAGCATAGAAAATACCAACTCTCTAATGTTTCTCTCGTTTCACGAGAAAGGTGGCGCTTTTGAAATATATTTTCAAGAAAGCTATATTCCAAGAAAATATAAATATTTTTTGGGATTTGGGTGAATCTTAAAAATGAAATATAAAATATTTTCCTTCATACACTCTTTTTCAATAATTTTATTTTTTTTATTTTTTAAAATCGATTTTTCATTATTTTTTATTTTTTAAAAATCTATTATTAAAATTTTTTTATTCTCTTTTCATTTTCCTTGTTTTTATCTTCTTCTTCAACTAGTTGTTGGCCATGGCGATGGCCAACGACTGGCCACAGGCAAGCCTCAAGCTCACCAACGAGCACGAGGCTCACCCACCTCTTGCGAGCCCAGGTTCTCCACACACTAAATCAGCAAGCGCGAGTGTCAAGTTCGAGGGCTTACTTAATCGGCAAGTGAGAGTCTCTTACTCTATAATCTGGAGAGGCCCAAGGCCAGTGAGTGCGAGCCTCACCATAGGTTCAAGGTCGCTGACCTTGGGCCTCGCTAGATTGGTGAGCCTCAAGCTCACCGACTTCGAGCCTTGCCTATGGCCAATTGTCGGCCATCGCTGTGTCTAGCAAGTGGCTGAGAAAGAAGAAAAGAAAAAGAATTAAAGAATTAAAAAGAAAAGAAGTGGGGGCTTGTAGGTATGTGAGATAAGAGAGAGCAAGTGGGGAGGCTGGGGATCGGCCAAGAAAGAAGAAGAGGAAGACAAAGAAAAAAATAACTCGAATTTAAAATAAAATAAAATAAAAAAGGAAAGAAGTGCGGGCTTGTAGGAATGTGAGATGAGAGAAAGCAAGTGAAGAGGCCAGTGATTGACCAAGAAAGAAGAAGAGGAAAACGAAGAAAAGAAAAAGGAAAAAGAAAAAAGAAGAAAAGAAAAAATAACTCAAATTTTTTGGAAAAAAAAAATAAAGAAGTGGGGGCTTGTAAGGGTGTGAGATAAGAGAAAGCAAGTGAGGAGGTTGGCGACCAACTGAGAAAGAAGAAGAGGGAAAACAAAGAAAAGAAAAAGAAAAAAATAATTCAAATTATTTAAAAATGAAAAAATAAAAATAAAAGAAAGAAGTGGGGGCTTGTAGGGATGTGAGATTAGAAAGAGCATGTGAGGAAAATATTTTTCTCTATTTTAGAAGACTTTTTTCATTTCATGAAAAATATTTTTGCCAACCAATTATTTTCCATGAAATGAATGCTGGAAAATTCTGAAAATATTTTCTTAAAAATAATTTTTCGCAAAATAAACGGAGCCTTCATGGAAAATAATTTCCAGAAAAACGTTTTCTAATTTTTTCAATGTTCATTTCACAAAAAATAAATTAGTCAATGAAAACATTTCCACCAATGGAAAAAAAAAAAAAAACTCATTCAAAAGTGAGGAAAATGTTTTCCACTTTTTGAAACGGAAAACATTTTCCACTACTCTTTCTTTCACTAATCTGTTTAGTTATTTTTTATTTTGCATTACTTTTTTTTAAATTAAAATTTTTTATTTTTATTTATTTTCCTTTTTTCTTTAGTTGGTTGTCAATATGAGGCTCAAGCGTCGCCAAATTTGCAACACTCAAGCGTTGCTAAAGGGCCATGAGGCTTGGGCCTCGTCAAATCGGTGATACTCGAGCATCGCCAAAGGGCGGCGAGGCTTGAGCCCAAGCTCGCCCGGCTGTCACCATGGTCGACAATCGATTGAGGAATGCAAAATGAAAATAATTAAAAATTCGATTTTTCTAAAAAATAAAAAGGAACAAATAAAATAAAATAAAATAAAAATGATCAAAATGAGTGCACAGAGGAAAATCAAATAGAATGCCTAACAGTATGATCATTTTCATGTTTTAGCCAAATATTGGAAAATATTGTTATTATGTGAAAAATGATTTTTTAGAAAATATTTTCTAGAAGCGTCACATTTTCCGAAAAACGGAGCCTTAATATTTTAATGCCCCTCTCACATGTAAGCCGAATTTATGACATGAGGAATTTGATGAAGGAGTCACACATGCAAGTGAATTGTGCAAAACTTGTACACTTGTATCTGATACTTGTTGACACCTAAAATTTTGATTAGGTTTTAATTAGGTTGTAATTTATTTTATTTTGTCCTGTTTCTCGGATAATAAATAATAATAAAAAAAATAAAAAATAAAAACGGAAAAAATAAAAAAGAGAGCAGCCCATCAGGGCTAGGCCTGCGAGCCCAGCCCCTCCTTCTCTCTTGCGTGGGCCCCTTTGGCTCAGCCCACACAAGGAGGCCCTTTTTCCCCCTCTTCTTCTTCCTTCTTCCTTCCTCCTCCACTTCTGCAGACCACGCACTGCGACAACGACGCGCGACGAAGTGAGATAGCGACGGGACACTAGTTCGGCTGCACCCAAGGCCGATCGGCGCACGCCAACCGGCGATCGAACCTCCGTTGACCAGCACCCCTTCCGCTTATAAATAGGCCCCCCGACGAAGGCCAAAGGAGGAAGGGCACACCGAGGAAGGTCGAAGGCACGCAAGCTCCGATAATTTCCCACCTAGAGAATTCGAGGGAGGTCCAAGAGCGAGCAACCCCAAATCTAATCAGAGGTCGGCCGGAGAGGAGGAGGTTTGGGGCTGAGTGAGGTCGGCCGGAGAAGGAGGTCGTCCTGGTGCCAGATCTGAGAAGCCGAGGACCCACCGTCGCTACCGTCCCTCCTGATGCTGTCGACCAAGCTCCGCCGAAACCCCTAGCTGCCTCGAGCTGTACCCAACTGCGTTGCCGCGATCGATCTGCTGCACCACGCCAGATCAGGAAGTTGAAGGGCTGCCGTCGCTCCCCCGTCGTTGTCACCGCACCTGCAACCCCTTGTCACCGCCTTCGTCCGCCGCCTTGTCACACCACCGCCATAGAACGTGCCACTGCCGTAAAACAGGTAACGGTAGATGCCAACTGCCACCTCCAGTCACGCCCAGTCCGCCGTTCCCCTTTGCATCTCGACGCCTCAGTTGCCCTCACCAGCACCGTGAAGACCTGAGCGAGAGAGGTGCCCATCGAGTCTAAGTCTCGGGTCGAGCGAAACCCCCATCCGGGTAGGGTTTCCCGTGTTGGGCTGTGTGCGTGGGCTGGGTAGTGTTGGGTTGCAATTTTTTTGTGAAGTGGGCCAAAATCGGCTTTGGCTTTTCCGCTTAAAAGGAAAAAATCCTAAGCTGGGCCCGCGGTCTCGAGTGGACAACTCGGGTCGAACCCAACCCGAGGATCCGACCCGGTTCGTTTTTATATTATTATAATATAATATAATATTTTCAAAATAAAAAAATAAAAAAATAATTTATTTTCCATAAAAAACCAAAAAATAAAAAATATCCATATTTTCCCAAAAACGCCAAAAAGTCATAAAAAGCCAAAAACTGATTTTTATTTCCAGAAAAAGATAAAAAAAATTGCTTTTATGTCCCAAAAATGAGAAAATGATCCAAAAATGTTTTTCTTCTACAAATGCATGGAAAACCCCTCAAAAATCCAAAAAGCCTTAGGGTTTAAACAAGATTAGGTACCGAAAGGGTATTAGTGATTAACTAGTATAATCAAGTCCTCGATCCTAATTTTTCTGGTTGCGTAGGAGCAAGTATTTCTCCCGATACTTCGCTTGGGTTTCTAATCGACCCACCCCAAATCGATTAGTAGCGACTCCGTTTTAAAATTAACTCACAGGTTAAAAACATCAAACCATTAATTCATGAATTGGTAGACTTGGGAGAGTCCGAGCTACGCTTAATAAACATAGCCGAACCATTAGCCTCCGCAAGGCGCCCACCCCACGGGGGGCGTCAAAAAAAAAAAAGATCGTGACAGCTTGGCGACTCTGCTGAGGATTTGAAGACTTAGGCCTTTTTTATCTTGTTTAAATGCTTTGCTAATTTGGTTTTCTTTCTGTACAGGTTAGTATTTTTTATTTTATTATGTTAAAATAAAATATTTTGTGATTATAAACTGTTATGCATGCTTTACTGTTTTAACACTACACATGGCACACAACTCGGCCGCCGGACCTGGGCTGCCATAGGAAATCTAGAATGGTGTTAAAAAAGAGATGCAACAAATAGAAGGGCTATAAGGTGAAGTTTGAAAGGAAGGAATGCCTTATTGATAATACATATAGAAGTGCTGAGAATGCCAATGAGGAACAAGAGCTTTATGTTCAAGCCACAAGAGATGCAACAAATGTCTTTAAAGTGCAAAGAAGAAAATGCAGAACTATGTCATAAAAGGCTTGGGCATATTCACAATAAGAACATGTTGTTTATGCAGAGAAATAACTTGGCAGATGACTTGCCAAGTTTGGAGGAGGAATTTCCACAGTGCAAAACTTGTCTTCTTGGCAAGCAAGCTGGATTTCTTTTCAAAGGAGGAGGCTGGAGAGCATGTGAAAAGCTGCAATTAGTCTGTATAGACTTATGTGGACCTATGTCCGAGTCATCTCTTAGTGGTAGTAGGTATTCACAGATGACATGACTAGGATGAGCTGGATTTATTTTCTGCAAGCCAAGTATAAAGTTGCCGATGTGTTTGTGAAGTTTAAAGCCTTAGTTGAGAAGTAGAGTGGGAAGAAAGTTAAAATGCTCAGGTTTGACAATGGTTTTGAGTATATTGCTCACAAGTTTAAGTTAAACTGTGAACAAGCAGGCATTGTGCATCAGTTCATTGCTCCCTATTCACTTCAACAAAATGGGGTCAATGAGAGGAAAAACAGAAGCATTATGGAGATGGCCAAGAAGTTCTGGGCTAAGGCAACTAATGCTGTAGTGTTCCTGTTGAACAGATTACCCACAAAGGCCTTAGAGGGGTCAACACCTTTTGAAGTCTAGTATGGTGTTAGACATTATGTGAAGAATTTGAAGGTTTTTGGGTGTTTGTGTTATACTCATGCTCCTTAGGTTAAGAGGCACAAGCTAGATCAAAGAGCTGGGCTTGGAGTCTTCATTGGGTATGGTCTCCAATCAAAGGCTTACATGATTTTTCACCCTATGACAGGGAAGGTGATAATGAGTAGAGATGTTGTTTTTCTAGAGAAAGATGAGTGGAATTGGATGAAAGAAAAAAATGCAGGACAACAGCAATCTGCAAAACAACCTACAACAATTGTAGAGGTTGATGAAGTTGTGGATGGATTGGAAGATAGTATGGATGATCTGCCAGTAATAGGCACAAAGTCACTTATTGAAATCTATGAAAGAAATAATATGGCAGTGCTTGAACCATCTAACTTTGTGAAAGCTAAGAAGGATTGGAGGTGGATTGCAGCAATGTAGGAGGAGTTTGCAATGATTTAAAAAAACATACATGGGAGCTTGTTGACAGACCATCTGATAAGAATGTGATTGTGGTTAAATGGGTGTTAAGAACAAAAATTAATCTTGATGGTTCTGCCAATAAACATAAAGCCAAACTGGTTATGAAAGGTTATGCTCAAATATGAGGAGTAGACAATTATGAAACATTTGCTTCTGTTGTAAGGCTTGATACAATCAGGCTACTATTAGCTGTTGTAGCAGAGAAGGGGTGGCCTGTACTCCAGTTAGATGTTAAGTCTGCATTTCTGAATGGAGAGCTCGAGGAGGAGATTTTTGTTGAACAACCTGAAGGCCTCAGTATCAAAAGGCAAGAAGAGAATGTATACAGATTGAGGAAAGCTCTATATGGATTAAAGCAAGCTCCAAGAGCTTTATATGGGAAAATAGACCGATATTTGCAGGATTTTGGCTTTGTAAGAAGCTTGAGTGAGTTCACTCTTTATGTCAAGAGGGTGAATCACAGTGTTGTAATTCTATCACTCTATGAAGATGATTTATTGGTGACAGGAATGATGTGGAACTGATAGAGAGGGTGAAGCAATGTCTATTTGCAGGTTTTGAGATGTCAGACTTGAGAAAGATGACTTATTTCCTGGGTCTAGAAGTCAAATAAGCTTCATGTGAAATCTTCATCTGCTAGAAAAAATACATGAAGGAAATTCTAAATAAGTTCTAGATGGAAGATTGTAGAAGTGTAAGCACTTCTATTGCTGCTAAGGAAAAGCTGCAGAAGAATGATGGAATAGATGCAATAGATGCTTCTATGTATAGAAGCTTGATTGGATGCCTCATGTATCTTACAGCAACCAGACCACATATTTTGTTTGTAGTGAGTGTTCTATCCAGGTTCATGAGTAGTCCTAGTCAGTTACATTTGGTTACTGCAAAAAGGGTTTTGAGATACTTCCAAGGAACACTGTTCCTTGGTGTGAAGTTTAGGAAATGTCAGAAGTTTAAGTTGCAGGGCTTTTTTGATAGTGACTGGTTAGCTGAGTGGATGACATGAAAAGTACATCTGGATACTGCTTCACTCTTGGTTCTACTTGTTTCTCCTGGTGTTCCAAAAAGCGGAGATTGTAGCTCGATCCACTACAAATGCTGAGTTTATAGCAGCTATTGCAGCTGCAAATCAAGCTTTGTGGCTGGAGAAGATAATGAAGGATTTGTGGTTGAATTCTGGTGATGGCATTAAAGTTAATGTGAACAATTAGGGTGCATTAGCAATATCATAGAATCCATTTTTCCATGGCAAAACCAAGCATTTTAAAGTCAAATTCTTCTTTCTACGTAAAGTGCAACAGAGTGGTGAAGTTAAGTTGGTCTATTGCAGATCTAAAGATCAGTTTACAGATATGTTCACAAAGTCACTTCAGGCTGGAATGTGATGTCCTAAAATTCGAGCCTTTTGAGGGATGAATAAACGTGAATTTCGTCAATGCATTGTTGGTTGATTTCACTCGAAATTAATCACTCTTGAGATACTGACCTTGAGGGAAAAGGCTAATGAGGACAAAACTCATGCGACTAAAGAACTTGACTTGGGAAAACGACTTGATCGTGAGACTTACGTGAGGACGATCGTATAGATAGGCAGGTTGATTTCAAGGACGACTAGAAGTCGATTCACAGACAGAACATAATGGGACGACGGGTGATTCTATTTATTTTTATCGAGCCCGCGAATAACCCTATGTCGATTCTCAGTAACCGTGTACATTGAAATAAGAATCTATTCTCTGCAATTTCATGTATTCAAGGATATTCATGTGTCGAGATGTCTTGAATGTGGTTTGGCATAAGTCAATTACGCGTGAATTCTCGAAGCCGCCTATCGTGACCAAATTTTCGGGTATACCACCTAGGATTTGGCTAATGGATTACTAAGCCTAAACTTAGCTTGGGTTCTCCCAAGCCTATACCAATTTGCGACTTAAGTTCCAATTCTTAACATGCAAATGATTTATCAATTAGGAGTCACCACTAATCAATTTTTGGTAGGTCGATTAGAAACCCAAGTAAAGTAACGGGAGATTTACTTTACTCCTACAAACCAGAGATTGTGAGTTCGGGGACTTCGTTATGCAAGATTTCTTTAACGCCCTTTCGATACCTTTCTCTTTTCAAAAAAATGTTTTGCATGCAGCTTGAATTACTTTTAATTTACTTCCCTAACATGTGAGGTGATCATATGGGTGTGCAAACCACTAATTTATCACCCAAGAAAGCAATGAATAAATTACGGGACTTACCTCGTAAAAACGAAAGCATCTGTGATGTTAGATCAGAATTTATATCAACAGTCCTAGATATGATTTTTAATTAGCACGTAATCACTAATTTTTTTTAGAATTTTCTCTTGTTTAATAAAAAAAAATCTAATCTATATGCAATGCAATTTAATCAAATGACCAAATTCCAATGACGGACAATTTCTAATTGAATGGACCTAGCAACAATCACTAAGTGACATTCATTTCATGAAACTAATTTTACATAACATGTGCATAATTTTTTTGTATTTTTTTTTATAAAAATTCGTAATTAAAATCGTTAAAAATAAAAATCTAACTAAAGTGAGATATTATCTATTTTAAGTTAGGAATAGACTAATGCGAATCCTATCTTAATCTTGAAAATTATCTCATCATGCAATTCAATCAAAAAAAAAAAAATTATCTAACCTAGATACTACATGCATTTAAAAAAAAAAACTATTCTATCATGCAACTTTATCTAGGAAATCAATTATGATCTACAAAGAATGCAAATGCAATTTTTTTTTTTTTGTATAAACACAACAATTAAAAGATAAACACCAAATCATCCATGGTCATCAAAAATGTTATCTATCATTTGAATTTAGATTCAAACTTGATTATCTCGCTAATAAAATCAATAAATTGACCTTAAGCCTTAAAGATCAAGATATCAATTTTATTCCCGCGTAATTAATTATTCCATCTAAAGCCTTATAGATAGAACAAAAAATTATTGTGCGGTTGCAGATCGGACAATAAATCATAATTGGAAATACGCCGATAATTCAAATATACACGTAAGATATTGAAAAGCATGCATTAGGCAATAAAATATCCAAATCAAATTTAGATAAGGTAATTACCTAATTTCGCAAATAATGTTACCAAATTTGAACTGAACGGAATCTACTCAACGGGTGACGGTGGTGCGTGGTGGTGCTCGGTGGCGTCAATGGTGATGGTTCACGGTTAATGATGCTCTAAGGTGGCTTGGCGAGGGCGAGGGAGTCTCTGCGAGGATGGGCAATTGTGGGTGGAGCTTTGGCTGCTGGCTAGTCTTCCCTTATATATCGCAGGAGCTTGTTATTGGCCTTGGGGCCTCAGCTGAACCTGCAAAAGAGTGTGAGAACAAAGCCACAAAGGCTCGTTGGGTGATCACCGGTGCTGTTTCAAAAAAAAAAAAAAACACTTCAAGACACCGTTGGACCAGAAGGGAAATCCTCAGGAATTTCGTCGGCTTTGAACTTTGGTGACGGGGGTTCAGGCGACTCTGAGGTATACTGGCTTGCAGTATAGTAGCAGCAATAGCAGCAGATCATGGGTCTCCGAATGTGCAGGAGTTGCTGCTCGGGTAGGTTGATGCGAGGGGGAAGCTCACAAAGACGTGATGGGCAACGCTGCAAGTGCAAGATCAGCGTTGATGAGCGGTAGCATGTGGAAATAGGGCGTTAATGCAAAACTCTCAGCAAGAAAGGGGTGGGTGGTCATGGACGCGAAGAACAAGGGCAGAGCTTCGGGGTCGTTGTGGCTGCGGCGGATAGCGTACGTCGAGTGCTAGGGAGGTTCGGCACGAAGACGCGGTGGCGGCGGGAGGCGAGCTGTTGCGAGGCCGACTGCGAGGAGCTACGGGGGCCGATAGAGGGCAAGGAGCTCGGTGGTTGGCACGGCAACTGGTAGAGGGCGTGAGTGCTCGTGAGGGCGGTGAGGAGCTTAGCAAAGGGGGCGATGCAAGTGCTGGTGTCGCGGGTCGCTACAGGTCGTAGCAGCAATGTCAGATTGCAGGCGGAAGCGCGGCGAGGGGGCTTACAGGTTGCTAGCAGTGCGGCGGAGCGACGATGCTAGATCTCGCAGGTTGTAGGCAAAGCGAAGCTCCGGCAGTGGTGCAACGAGAGCAGCAGAGGCAGCATCGCAGAGAGCACGGAGCAACAGTGGAGTAGAGTGGGCTTGTGGGTCGCTGGCATTAGGTGGAGGCGCGGTGGCCGGCGCGGCGGCACTGTGCAGGGGTCGACAAGTGGCTGCTGCACGAGGAAGAAGAAGAACCCCTTTTTCTTTTTCTTTTTTCTTCTCTTCTAACTTCGGAAAGAAGCGACGGAATACCATCGAAGAAAATAGAACCCTACAAAGTCATCCCATAGTAAAACCCCCCCTTTTCCCTCATGAATTGTTGGCCGTGTGATTCTATTGTGTGACCCCCTCAAAACCCTACGCGTTTTAATCTATTTATAGGGCATGAATTAGAGTTTTTAATTTTCCAAAATCATATCTACGAAGATTTCTTTTCCAAACACAATATTTGTTTTTGAATTAAAGTCTCACAAAGATAAATCCGTAATATCTCCTCAAGAATACGGGCTTGGGCCAATTTGCTCTCTTCATAGGCTTAGTCCGACTTGTCAATTTAAAGTTCAGAACTACTAAATCAAACCCATCCGTCACCGTTCCAATGCAAATGCAATAATAATAAATAAATGCATCTAAAATTATATGCTAAGCAATGAACTATTTTAGGGATAAAATTAACCATAATTTTTTAATGCGATAAATGACTAAACATGTCACCAAAATTTAGGTGTCAACACCGCCTATTAGTTTGAGTTGTACCAAAATGGCATTCAAGTGAAATTAACATGGCATGAGAATCCAAGATTGGACTTCAAATTTTTGGGAACATTCGGGATGGACTTTTTGATGATGCTACTTCGACAGTCGACAATACTCTAGCTAAGCCAAGTATTTGGAAAATTGATTTATGGATTGAGGAAACGAACTTATGAGGACGTGGGCTGGGTAAGGCCAGTGTGGGCCTCATTCCCAAGGTGGGACAGTCACCATGGTAGACCGGAGACAAGCAAGTGAGCCCATTAGACCCAATCGACCAATTTATCATTCCAAGCCCATTGTTTAACCTTGAGTCGTTTTGAGTCCAACCAATTCTCGAACCCGTTCCTATTAATCTCCTAGCCTATTTCTTAGGCCTGCCCTTCATTTTAGTCCAAGAGTAGATTGAAAAATGTGCAAGGTGGAAATGACCATTTTGCCCTTAGATATTATGAGGAAAAGTCAACAGAAGAGAGAACATGATGTCAATGTTGCATGGGGAGTTGAAGCAAGTATTTAATGGCCTTAATGAGAAGTGCAGCCAACCCTCACTTCACTCTCTTTCCTCTCCTTCAGCCCTCACGACCGCACCCTCTCTCTCCCCTTGTTTTCCTTCCTTCATTTTTCTTCTCCTTTAGACCTTCCTCCAAAAACCTGAGTTGTTCGTTGCTTTCCCATGCCGATCATCACCCGTGCAACCCACCACCGTGCTCAGGAGGTTCAAATTGTGTCCCCCACGGCGGCCGTTCGCCGGATGGAGTTGCTAGTTGACCTGCCTGCCGGCCGGAAGTCCCTGCTCCCCTATCCGCCTGTCCCTGCACTGCTCCACCCAGTTTAGTTGTTTTCCTCCTACTCTGACCCAACCACCACCCAGCCTAGCCACCAGCCGGTCCCCCTTGGCCCCTAGGTGCCATAGGTAATTGGCTAGTTGCTTGTCGGAGCTCCGATCAACTAGCTCAATCCTTTTTCTCCTTCAACAATTCAGTTTTCCAGTGTTACAGAGGGAGTATGAGTTGTTTACTGTTATTTTGACCCTAGGACCATCTTGGATCACTGTGGTCGAGGTCCCCGTGTGTTGCCTTCGTTGTCGCCACTGCGTCCGTGTCTCTGGCCCGCTTAACAGGTGAGTTTAGCCCATAATCCTTGTTTAGTGCCTAAACTTGCTTAAGATTGGTTTAGTTAGGGTAATTCTAGTTTAGGAGGTTTAATTAAGTTATATTAACCCAAAGAGAGGTGGTTAGATAGATGGTTAAGATTAGCTTAGCTTAATCTTGCTTTATCTTGCTTAATGTAGTTTATTGTGGCTGATATGTTTAATTAAGCATGTTTTTCCTTGATTAATTGATTGTTTGTCTTAATTTATGATTTGCTTAATTTCTGAAATTAATTTATTAATGATTTAATTATGAAATTACATTATTCATAGTGCACTATTCACAAATTATTGTTTACGTGCACTGTTCATCCAAAAGTGGAAAAATTGTCTAATTTCATGTGTTTTGATCTTATGAGGTGAATTAGATATGTAAATGCATGGACATCCGCATAAATTGTATGGTTTTCACAAAAAAAAAAAAAAAGGGAAAATGCTTTGTCCAAGGGACACTGAAAATAAACCACTTTTATGAGAAAATGATTTGAAGTTGTATGTGCAAGCATGTATGCATTGGCTAATGTTCAAAGATAAAAAGTGGGTTATGGTGGTATGCTTGCGTAATCACTAAGTTGAACCCACTGCCCGGCTATAGTTCGAGGGGTAATAGTCTGATTTATTGGAAACCTGGTGGGGGTCCGGATGTAGAGTCATGGTAGAGGCTGGGCCTATGCTCCTCCGAGAATGCCGTCTTGGGAGAGAACCCTCGACGTCGTTGCTCCTCGCGGGGAGGGCGATGCCTAGTTATGCTAGTAGACATTGGTAGGGGTTCGGTTGTAGCTTTGAGGGGCGTAATAATCGGAATATGTGTGGGTGCAAGAGCGTATGAGAAACATGGCATCATTGGTTCCGATTATGCATGAGCTAATCACATTGGTTATGGCACGCACGCACGAATCAATAACGTGTAGGGTGTGGCAATGGTCGGTGAGATCGCTTGTGATGCGACTCATATGTGATTGATGAACTGCATCATCTAATGGCCATATGCATTGCATGTATTGTGTTGAGATATAAAGTGCAGGGTATGTCATACCAGGTAAGGTTGCATGTGAACCGACTATTTGATTGTTGGTTGGCCTTGATTGTTGTTAATTGTTGGTCGTTGGTTTGCTTGTGAGGTGGTTCTGGAGAGATATCTCGAGTTGAGTTGGTGTACTAACTGGGGATTAGGGGAGGACTCGCTAAGATTTTATCTCACTTTGTTATTGTATAACCACTTTCAGGCTCTTAGAATGACGCACCCATTGGTGCGATTCAGGATCCCTAAGGACTGAGAGATTGTCGTGACGTGCCACCACTTCTCGGGTCGGGTGCATCTTTACCAGAAGTATCTCTCCACCATCTGAGAGGATGAGGAACTGGGGCAATAGATACCCCATTGGTTCCTAGCGTGGTACATTCCGGAGGACGATATGCTGATCGATCCTTTACGAGGTTTTGACAAGCCGTTCGATAGGGGCCCCAAGGACGCCGACTAGGATCCTATGGAGCTGGACCCTCCGACGGTGTGGTGGAGAGTCTTGCCCCCACTCCACCAGTGATCGACCCGAACGCCTCCAACTACGACCTGACGGAGCCTGAGTTCGATGGGTCCGAGTGATAGTGGTGCTGAACCCGAGAGTTCTTTTTGTATAGTTGGATTAGCCTAGCCTAATTTCTTTTTGGTGGCTTAAAGGATGGATCGGTCCCTCTGTTGCTCTTGTAAATCAGAAATGATCATCCGTTGGTTAATCCAATGAAAATGTATATACGAGTAGTTTATGTTGTTCTTGCTATTCATCCTTCTATCCCTATTTGATTGCTTGATTGTCTATTTGACTAGTGGATTGTTTGTTTTCTGTTTGTGCATAATGAAAGATTAAAATGAATGGGCGTCGACAAGTCTTGGGACGTCGTGTTCTTTCGACCATGGGAAGGGGTTGTTGTGTGCTCGGGGTTCGGGGCGTAACATGGAAGATTTGAACTGTTAAGAGAGAAAATAGGAATTTGTAGCAGCAACTAATCCAGGGAGGAGTTTGTTGGAGCTGTGTTTCAGTGTTGTTGCTGATGTTCTGTCGTTTTTTTTTTATTATTCGGTCAAGTTTATTTGTTAGGCGGTTGGTTTGTATGCTATTTTCTAGGAAGTGGAACAAGTTATGTTTTGCACGTTTGTGTGCGGTTCCAAAAGATGTTCTTATTTAGTTTGTACTTGACAGTTTTTTTTAGAATGAACGAAGTTCAATGTTCTATTTCATTTCTTCTCTCTCAGTATAACTAGAAGTTTGTGAGTATTAGTTGAATATATCAGAAATAACAATAGTCCTGGTCTTGGTATTGGCCGACGGAGCCGAGGCCGAAGCCCGAGGAAGGGGTCTTGGTGAGCTTGTCGAAGTTGGATTCGTATGGGCTGCCCACGGTGAAGTTCTCGTAGGTGGAGGAGAAGTGGAGGAGAGGGTCGGCGCCAAGGGCAGCCCGGAGGAGGAGGGCGGACTAAGGGTCATGAATGATGATCACCTCTCTCGCTTTGAAAAGTATAAATTACTTCTCAAACACACCAGAAAAATGTGACGGAAGATAAAAAATAATTTTAATCAAATGCAGAGATCTAAACGAATCACACAAGAATGTTTAGCTCCTCACACAGCCAGAAGGCTCACAACTCCAAAGCATACTCCTATTGCCCAAGTAAAAGTCGAACTTCCTCTGTTGACCGATGACTTGGGAGATTCCGCAAACAGTTCCGCTCGGGGCAACTGATCCTACGGAAGTGTCGCTTGGTGGAGCCAATCCTGGGGTCGCTGCTGGTGAGGATTCAGGTGTTTTAGGAGCCAGAGCAACGTGGAGGACTGGCCGGAGATTCTGCTGGAGGAGAGGCTGCTGGAGATCTTAACGGCGGGGAAGCAGCTGGGGATCTCTGCGGTGGGGTGGCTGGAGATGTGGGTGGCAGGGTGGCAGGAGATGTGCTTGGGGGTGGCGGGAACGGCTGGTGGCGGGGATGAAGTGGTTGCGAGGGTGTCTACTTCGAGCTTCATTCCTGCGGTGCGTGTCCCGGGTAGAGCAAATGAAGTATCTCTTGCCCGGAGATGTGAGGGAAACAGTGGTGGATCCGCCAGTGCTTGTTTTGATTGGGCTGGTTGCTTGGCAAGAGTCGTACTCTGCCTTGTTGACTTCGGTTACATCATGGCTTGGCGCGTACTGAAAGACTATAAAGAATAGAGTGCACCGCTTAGTATCGATTGTATTGCTCTTGCTCATAGATTTTGGCATGGAAGTGAAGCATCAAGTGCGTAAATAGAGCCATTTTGACAGAAATTTTTGCAAGAACCCCTTTGTATAGAAAGCGTGTGATTTAGGACCACACAATGACTAGATTCATTTAGGAGGCTTTCATTCCGACTGAGGATTTATGATCTACCCGTGATGACATTGAAACTCAAATAAAAGGTCTATTCGTAGAAGTGAATACAAAATATTTTGGGTTCCCCCTAAAAATAGCATGATGGGTTATCATATATGTTTGTTTTTTTCTATAGAGAATCAAGTCATGGACGTCCGTAATATCCCAATTTTGAATGTCATTGCTTTTCAAGTACTTCACACTTCTAGAAAGAATAAAGTATCGGCAAATGCTACCACAAGTTGAATGACAAGTCACAAGTAAAACCCTTGAGATACAATCAAGAATGCAGATCATCCCAACTGGAGCATTGGGATATTTACTTACCCAGAGTATCTCCTGCTAAGAACTTCTGAGATGATGCCCAGGTCTGGACATTGGTGGCCGTGTCCCACCCGCCGTTCGGGCCTCCAACCGTGTAGCTAGCTGCCGCGGCTAGTTCGATCAGCAACGCTGCTATGACGAAGCAAGTCAACGATCTGAGAGTTGCCATTTCTGATTTTTGTCACAGGATTGCAGAAGAGAGGCTCAATGGGAGGTCTTGAATTGGCACCTCTGTCTTGGCGAGGGCGCTTGTATATATAGAGATAGGGGGAAGCAGAGCAAGTGGATACAGAGAGTAAGTAATATTATTTTTCATGAGTTGTTAATCGGGGTTGGTTTTGACATCTTAAGAGCTTCTTGGCTCGTGACAGGTTGTTCACCAGATTTGGAGATCTAATCGACTCGTTAATCTTTTGTTTTTCTCCCTTCGTTGACTTGGCTTGCATTCCATGTTATCCCCCTTGTGGCAATACCCATTCATTGAAGTTGTCACAATGCGAAGGAGCGATCATCGAACTACTCACGATCTTCATGTAACAACGACTCGGTTCGGACAGACAGCACCCCTCTCTTGAGCGATGTAGTTGGCGTTTGGATCGAGCTTGATGACCGAGGACGCGGCGTTGCGGTGTTCTGTGCTTTGACCGGAGAGGTTAGGATTTGTTCCAAGGGAAGTTGGTGGCGATCACCATCCATGTGCAGAAACTATTGACTTTTTCTTCTTCGTATGTATCGCACGATTCAACAAAGTTGGCGAGCACGACCAATCAATGATTTTGCGATAAAAAATAAGAGTACAGAGGTGGACGTTTACTTGATACGTCCTTAATTCACTATTATAATTCCTAGTCATGTTACGGGCAAATTTAAGAAAACGACTAGATAGAACAACTTCACTACACTGATTTGAACTTGTGATGAATGCACTTTACAATCAATGTGAAAGCACAAAGGTTCGAAAGAAAACTTTCTCTATTTATGAGACAGTTTACATCCCTTCTTTCAATCTAGGAGAAACTAAGGTATTCAAATCCACCGTGCTCTTTTGTCATCCTCGATAGTTAAGTCAAGTTTCACATACAACCTGAACAAAGTTAAGAGGGTAGGGACTCATCGTAACGATTGTTGTGATACTCCATACACAAGTTGATTCAAGCATACTGGTACGATTGGAATGATGTGGATGATCACACACCTATTGCGGTAACGCATTTCTTTGAAATGGCTAATCTTAGAGCATACATGAATTCAGCTCACATGCACGAGATCGGCCAATGATGGATATTCCTTGGTGCCAACACACTATAGATTGATTTGCCACCAAGCAGTATCAATTGAGTGGCATTAACCTTCTCAACGCCTCCATATATATTTCAGCCAATAACACCATCACAAACAGCCTGTGGATGATAAATGATGTTGATGTGCACCGAGAGTTAAAAGTGGCCCTAGACAACATGTTACTCCTTATACATCATAGAAGTACCGAATGAAATATTGGGATAAGTTGGAAAAGGCAGTTAAGTCTGTCCCCAGAGATCAATAATATATTATACAGTTCAAAGAAATCTGATTGCTTCAATACTTTATCTTCATTAATTTTATGCAAATTATCATGACGATTATTTCTTTGAAATTTGACTCTATGACAAAATATCTTTCATCAAAAAGTGCTCTTCAATTTTACTAGAGGAGATAGGTTCTATGGCGACTCCGGATAGGAAATATCATTGGTAGACGAGAGATATTATAACTTTACTTCAAATAGAACCAAACATACCCAAATTATGTTGGAATTTAATTGATGACAAAGTCTGAGAACATAAGTGCTCCAAACGGAACCAAAATATACGTTAACTCTGTCGAAATTAAATCAATGACAAAATTTGAGAACATGAAGATGCAACGCTGAAATATAATCGATGATGAGACTCCCATGTTAAAAGAAACATGCCAGAATTTAAGCAACGACACGAATTTGAAAACTACAACTAAGAAACACGCTAGAATTTAATCAAAGATGCGAGTCTGAAAACTATAACCACCATGCAAGAATGTAAAGATCATTGAAAGCTAATATGTATTTTTGTTGGTGCGTAGAAGGTCCCCAATTTAGAAACGTTAGTATTTATAGTGTTCACACCATAATCATCTAGGAAAAATTCTCCTACAAAATTATAACTATATCATCACATCTCTGAGAATCTTGTTTGTGAATCTTGTGCCCACGCTGTCATGATGCCATGATCTTATTTTCAAGCGGTTGCCCTTTTAAAGTTGCATTTTGATCCTTTGTGTCCATATACGTTGCTTCATCCATTCTTGCTTCACGATTTACTGGTCTTTGTAGCTTCGCTCGCCAATGATTTTAAATTCCAAATTTCATAATTGCATCCCAGCGCCTTCTAAGTATCCAACCTTCTCTTGGTGTTTCGATCAGTAATCCATTGTCCCTTTTAATTGATATCTTTGTCGACAATCACCAACCATACATCGTTGTATATGGATAATGGATTAATGATCATTGATGCATCGATATCGATAATATTTTTTTATGATTGTCAACAATAACTCACGTGTTTAATAACTTGTATTCTAATCTGCCCCAATCCATATTGACGACCTTGTCAATTTATAGCTAAATTTTCCCCCAACTCAGTCCAAGAATTAATGCTTTATATCAGTCACAACAATCCACAAATAAATTCATGTAGGTCCATAACCAATCCCTCACAAGGAGATACTTAATTGGTAACTTAAACTGAGTCTCCATTGATATATCACCACACAACCTCCTCCTCCCTCCCCCCCCCCCCTCTCTCTCTCTCTCTCATGAAGGATTTAGAAGGTGTTATATTGAAGTTTAAGACCACTTTCTTTTGTTGCATGCTCAGTTAGAGTGGGCACTTTTAGGAAAAAACAAGAAATTTGTTACAAAAGTCTGAACCTGAAAAACTAAACATCCTCGTGAGATTCATCCATTATTGGATTTAATTTCTTCAAACTTTGATCCATCATACATGCCTGTTGCATCCATTAGCGAAGATCATTGAGTTTCAAACAATCTCAAACATCGACGAAAGGGTAAAGCTCATATCTAACGTTGCAACTCCCCCAACGGTTCTACCTCCTCGTTTGCCATAGCAACAGCTCGGCAGGTCACTTATCGCGCCCTTGAGGCACGTCTTGCAGTCATCTGCGGATAGATCCCTTGTGCACTGAGCCAAGCCAAACAGTGTCTTGTACCCTCCGAGCCCGAGTTCGCCATACGCATACAATTTGGGACCTGCCACGGCTTCGTCTGTCAAGTTACTCAGCAGTTGCTTGATCTTCCTGTAGAATTCCATGAAGTCCATGTCCACGTCCTGCACGTTGAGCAAGTAGAACTTGTTCTTGGTGTCGATCTTGCCAAAGAATTCCACATTGGAATACTTGAGGAGACAATTGTCATACCTAAGCGCGCCAATTGAGAGAATCATGAATCGAAATATCAAATATCGTGTCAGAGCAAAGTAAAAATAGTAATAATAATTAGGATGAGGAGGAGAAAGTATAGGAGCAATCGAGGGAAAATGGAATTGGTTAATTTGAGAATGGAACCGGATGATTTACTTACTTTTACGTACTTGATTTATGCCTCCGGAGCATATGCTTTTGCAAACATATGAATCACACCGCCTTTTACTTTTGGATTAATGATCTATTTGAAAAAAATTGAACATCTTTTGATTGAAAACCTAGCAAATTGATGGCTAGAAAAGTTAAACTAATTGCGGTTTATATAAAGAGCATTTTTTTTTTTAATTTATACAAACCACAGAGAACAATGTTTTAGACTAGATATAGTTGAAGTTGAAGCCATTTTAAGCAGAAATTAACCTTTAGTGTAGTTTGAAATTATCACTTTTTTCAGTTGGTTTGGCATCGTTTATTACACTTCAAAGCGGACTCCATGAGTCGTTAAAAGTTGAAAGCTGTCATACCAAATAATAGCACCCTTCTGCTCAGGGCAACGCTGCAGAAGCTCTGGGCCTGCATCGGAGACGCAACTTTTGCAGTCGGAGCTCGATACGTCACCCCGGCAAAGAGCTAGCCCGTACACTTGATCGTTCCCCTCGCCGCTTGAGCCAGTTCCGAACCCACTGGGAGGAACCTTGGAAACGAGAGTAGTGAGCAAGCTGTCGAGATTGGTTTTGAAAGGACTACCGGAAGTGTAGTTATCTTTGCCGAAGCAAATATGGTAAAGCGGATCGGCGCTGAAGCTCGTGTCGAGAAGAAGGAAGAAAGAAAGGAGGAGGATAGGGATTGATCTAGAGAGAAACATACTTGTGACTCTTGTACAGATTAAAGACTAGGGTACTTACCTTTTACCAAAAAGAAAAATAGACTAGGGAGGTTTTGGCTCCTTGAAGAAAGAAAATGATGACTAACTAAGGGAAGAAGAAGTAGTTCAGAAAAAAAAAAAATGAGGGAAGAAGAAAAGCGAGAGGCTAGAATGATAGAGCTGAAAATGTTGACTTTGACTATTCAATTGAGTGGCATGGACCTTATCAACTCTCCGGAGATATTTCAACCAATAACACCGTCACTAGCTGCTTGTGGATGATAAACGATGTCGATTGGCACCGAGAGTGAAAAAGTAGCCAAAGACGACACGTTTTTCCTTGTACATCATGGAAGTACCAAATGAAGTGCTAAATAAGTTGGAAAAGGCAATTAAGTCCATCCTCAAAGAGCAATAATATGTCATACGTTTCAAAGATATTCGATCGCTTCAATACTTGATCTTAATTAATATTAAGCGAATTATCTTGAGAATGTGAATAGATTTTTGGATCTTGAATTTGGAGGATCTGTGCCAATACTCAAAGGGTGTGATAGACAAATGAATCACATAGATGCGCATGACATAGTTATCAAAAGCAAAATATGCACATATATTGAGAGGCCAATGAACTTATAAAAGTCATATTTTGCAAAGCTGTCTTGATAAAATGGATTCTTTCATTTTCTAACATATTCTACTTGAGTACGAATCCAACACATTTCAAGAAACAGTTAAGTGAAAACATAAGAAATCACATAAATAATGTAAGCTCTGGTTGTAGTATGATTGAATCCGTCAAGCCAAAGTGAGGTCAGTGCTGAGAAGACTCGACCGAGAGCTGCCGCGACTGGCGGGTTCGGCCTAATGGCCATTATTCTTGAACCACTAAGCGTGTGATTTGTTTTTGACTTGCTTTTTTGGTCCACTTTTGAGGCACGACCAATTACTGAGCTTGAATTCTAGAAATCGAAGTTTCTTATTTTTGTACGTTTCTTCTTTTTCTTAGGGGGGTTTTCTCGGTATTGGCTTTTGATTCGAGTGGATGGTGAGGACCAGCAAAGCGCACCACCTATGTCGACCACCAGAAATGGCAGCTATCCACTAACATTTCCATTAAACTTCAATTCGCTACACAATAATAGTTGCGGTCAGGGAGCAAAACTGCTCCCTATCTCGTCAATTATTACAAAAAAAGAAAGAGTTGAATTTTCACCTTGATCTCATAATTGATCATGATCTTTTGAGGATCATGGCATGCTTCAACCCCAGTTAATATCAAAGTGACAATCATAGCCCTGTTACTCCAGATCCTATTGAATGCTCAACAAAGGAAAAATAAATAAATAAATTGACGACTATGAACTCAGATCTGATCTGAAGTCAACCCTTCTAGAAAAGGGAGGTTGACAAATGGCTAAAAAAGACGGTATTGAGCTTAATTAGGCCGCGGTTTTCTTGGTCAAACATTTCGCTGCTATGTAGGTATTATAATGAAAACAAAATGGCGAAATGAAAACTAGTTCAAAAGTCAACTGTTGTCCCTTCGGAATTTCGAGTATATCTTTGGATAATTCAATATGAGAATTCTTTTTAGTGGTATTATCCTCAAGAAGGTGCATGGAACCTCATGTCACAGATTGCTACGTAGGCCCATGATAGTCGAATTAGAATAAGCACAAAAGAAGTAAATCCATTTCCACTCCCGGACAGATGTAGACTCTCATGGCCGTGGACACGTGAATAACTATGGTAGACGGTTTTTCTTCTTCTTCTTCTTCTTATTGTTTCTCGAGATGATCATATCTGGTGATCGTATTATAGATTAATATTAAATGTCATAGATTGGTCGATAAAACAAGCACATTTTTAGTCGTAATTATTGGCTTTTCATAACGAAATTGTTTTTGACACGTGATGCAACACATCAACTCACAACGAGTGAGTATATTCTTTTTCATAGACTTTCATATTAAAACAATGTGTTATAAACTCAAATAACTAAGCCTCGGTAGTCCCAAGAGGTGGCTGGTCAAGTGGTGACAATATTCATTTTCTTGACTAGTCTACCTTTGGGTGTATAGATTTACATTTTCACGATAATTATTTGGAGTCCGCATGAGTGGATTTTCTCGAGGCTAAAAATCCCCCCACCCTAGTCTCCTTTTTTGGGATAAAATTACCAAAATTAGTCGTAACTTTATTACATGAATGCCAATTCAATTTAAATTTTTCAATTTTGTCAATATAACCTTAAATTTTTGCTTGAAATTCCAATGTAACTCTTCCGAAATTACCATCGATATTACTAACATGGTGATCCTCAATAACTCCACATCAGCTTGCCATGTAGGATAGCTCATGTTGATTGGATGCCATGTCAGCAATTTTTGGCTACAATTGGCTAAAAGAATTACATTAAAAATTTTCGCAAAGGCTTAAGTTTACATTGACAAAATTTAAAAGTTTACGACTCCTTCGGTTATTATCCCTCTTTTTCATGTGAATGTCAAATGTTCTTGGCCGAGCGCGGTTGCCAGCCTCACGAAGCCGCCATCCCGGCCGTTGAAGCCCTCGCCGCTGCCGAGTCAACCCCGCCTCGCGTCTCCCTACCTCTCTGTCAATATTGTCGAAGCCCCAACACCCCCCCCCCCCCCCCCCCCGGCGGTCTCTCTCTCTCTCTCTCCCTAAGGGTAGGGAGTAAGAATTGTGGATTTCTATTTTTCCTTCGCTTCTTTTTATTCTTATTCTTGGGATTATGTGTTTAACATTACACGTGGGTGGTGTAAGAGCATGTGCCCACCAAGATCCTGATTGAAGGAAAATATAAACCTTACTTAATAATGTTGGTGACCATGGAGAAGAGATCAACTCTACTAGGCTTTACTTATTCTATACGAAAGACTTAAAGAATTGCGCGATGCATGTAACTTATTTGTTTGGCATTTTAAAAGTAAACATTCGAGTCATATGTAATACATTTCAAAAAAAAAAAAAAAAAAAAAAAAGAGGATATGATTGGATATATCAATAATTGAACACACCCATGGAAATTCTCTTTACCTAGGGTATTGAATGGTCACGAATGGGAAATGTATTTCCAGAATAATAATAGGTTCTGCACCAACCATTCTGGAAACATTTCCACATACAAAACATTGGCAAAATGTCGTTGTAGACTAAAAAGTTTTACGTATCAACTTGTGGATGGTGGATTATCGTCATATATACACAAGAACTGTAACTTCTATGTTGCCACAACTGCAAAATATAGACTCGCGGATAGCCCCAGTTACGCTAACTTAAAACATAGCAAGAACATTTATGTAAGAAATTATTCATGACATATTGATGAAGACATCGAATTTTTAGTTACAGCTATATAAACCATTCGAATGACGAAAGAGTCTCAGGTAAATTCCCAAACTCGTCTTCACTTTAATTACCATGTATTACACTAGGATTACACTAGGAACACCCTAGCTAGGGAATCATTAAACCACACTTATTTAGGTCCTTGAGCGAGGACTCTTAAACATTGACAAAAGGGTAAATCTCGTATCGGAAGTTGCAGCTCCCGCCAACCACTCGCCCACCTTCCTTCCCGTCGCAACAGCTCGGAAGCTCGCCGATTGCGCCCTCGAGACACTCCTTGCACTCGGTCGCCGACAGATCCCTCGAGCACTGCACCAATCCGTACAGCTTCGTTTTATCCTCCAGTCCCATCTCTCCAGTCGCGTACAGCTTTGGCACCGTGTAAGCCTCCTCGACCAGCCCGGTCAGCAGCCCCCTTACCTTGCCGTTAAACGCCTCCGGGTCGCTCACGTTTTTCAGGTTCCACATGTAGAACTTGTTGGCATTGTCGATCTGGCCGAAGAAGTCGGTGTCAAGATACTTGAACATGCAGTCGTCGTACCAGATTATCGCCCCCTTGTTGTGAGGGCAGCGGCGGCGGATCTCGCACCAGCGTCTGCCACGCAGGCCTTGCAGTCCGATGGCGATGTGTCACCCCGGCACAGTGCGAGGCCATAGATCTGGTCTTGGTATTGGCCGATGGAGCCAAGGCCGAAGCCCGAGGAAGGGGTCTTGGTGTAGAGGAAGCTGGTAAGCTTGTTGAGGTTGGATTCGTACGGGCTGCCCGCGGTGAAGTTCTCGGGGGTGGAGCAGAAGTGGAAGAGAGGGTCGGCGCCGAGGGCGGCCCTGAGGAGGAGAGCGGAACAGAGCGAGAGCAAGACAAAGTGGGCCGAAGACATGTCGTTACTTAAAGATTTGATATGAATGTGCTGTGAGGTGAAGTCGTGTCACCTTCGTGTTGTGTTTGCGATGGGAATGAGATGAGTATGTTATTTGCATGCATATATATATAGGCGTTGAGGGGACATGAGAGGATATCATCGAAGTTGTTAATCGTCGTGGTTTGACAAAAGGGAACGACTTTCAGACGTACGACTTTTTCCTTTGCAAAGTTCGATTTTAACCGTGTAGAAATCTTCAATCATGGGCGGCGTTGTCGGAGTATTTTAAAAGAGATGGGTTTAAATTAATGGATTAGCTCGCAGAGCACTCGGCCGCAAATGTGGCTACGACAACTTGAGAGAAACAATTGCATTATATCGAACTAAAGATGGCTCGGGAAGTAGTCTCGTGTATCGGATTGATTTTGAGGGGAGAGAAGGTCCATTCTCGCAAGGAAATGTTGTCGCACTCGTCTAATTAAGTTGACACAGGAAGCTGCACTTCGCATTAAAAGAGTAAATTATGCGGGAAGATGTAGGTCCACTTTAGGGCTAAAGACTCCATCAGAGTAAGCTAAAACATGACTAGGCAATCATCAATGGAAAAGGAGATGAGCTGCCGTAGGCTATGCTAATTCTCTCCATCTCTACCCACTTAAAAGAAATGTGACAAGGCAATCATCATCATCATAGCGTACGTAGGAATAGTAGCATTGCCGATGTAAAGATTGGCTGATGAAATTGGTTTGTGCAGTTTTATACCCCCATTTGCTACCATGCCATAGTGAAATAGGACCGAATTAAATAAAATTACCTTTTAAAGTACTTTTGTGATGTCGTTGGGAGAGTCGGGGGCTAGTTAGTTGCTAATGTTGTCCTCTATCAACCATGGCGATTCCTATCCGATTACATTGGGTGATTATGGAATTATAAAGGTCTGTGACTTTGAAAGTCATTATTAATAAAGTTTGCATGTATGAAAATAAATTAGTAGACCAAGCCCTTCATTCTTATTAAAGCTCGATGAGATTTACGAATTCTTTTGTAAGATTGAGAGATTATTTCGTAAAGAATTGTAGGGCTAAACACATGTGGGTTATTAGGCGTAATTGGAGATTGGTAAACATTGAAAGTATTTGAGTAACTCGAGTGTGGATGTAATATCTGTTGTATCATTTAATTCATAATAAAATCGATTGTTTCCTGTGGATGAAGGTCACCTCGATTAACTGAATTATGTAAATTCGATATCGGATTTATTTTCTTATTATGTTTATTTTATTATTCAATTGCTTATTTTCACAACATTGTCTTTACTCTTGCACATCTTCTAGAAAAAAGAAGAATGTGGGTCTGGCACACGGAACCGGATGCAGCTCCCTAATGTTGCAAATGTGTGCTTCGTCAATGAATTTCCGCTTCTCCAATGCCAGAGTGTCTCTCCCACTTTGATTGCATCGGATGGTGTAGCCTTAGGATACAAACGTCACTTACTTTGAAGAAATGTTTCACCTTGGGCTCATATTTGATCATGATCTTATGTGGTTGGGGTGTAAATATTCTATGATCTTCTAGAGAGATGGAAAGAATATCACTAAATACTACATCTTTACTCAACTAACTTTAGTAGATAAGGATATTTATGCCCGAATAATCTAATAAGGAAATTAACTATCTTAGAAATAATGATATTTAATGATATTTCTAAAAATATTCTTTAATAGATAAGTCTCTACTATCCATAAATATTCATCAACACAAGGCATGCTTCACTTCCGGTTGATATTAAAAGAAAAAACACAACCTTCTTTTCTCTACCGAGTCATGCAATTGCGATTAGTCATGTATGGCATTATTTACCACAAGAATATCCTTTGCCTGATTCCAAGAGGGTGATGCTGCAAGATTCTCAATTCTATTGGGAAAAGTATAAAAAAATTCATAAACCTATTGCATTGGTTTTCAGTTTTAAATTATTCAATTGGACCAATTTAATTCTAAATCTTTTTATGTTGGTACCAATTGAGCTCATTCGGCCAATTTAAGCTAGAAATTATTGACATGGATACCAATAGTCCTATACGGCATGAATCGCTGACATTGACAAATTTTATAATTTTTAAATATTTTTCAGAATTTTTTAATATATTTTTTCTTTTAAAATTTTTCTTCACCCTTTGGTAGGTGAGGTTGTTGACCAACCATTGCTGGCCATAGGCTAGTCTGGGTGAGAGCCATTGTGCCCTCTTTGGCCAAAAGCGAGTATGTCTGCCCTTGCCTAGATCCAAGCAACGGCTGAAACTTTCACCTGTTGGTCTACAAGGGCATTGGGCCCTTGCCTAGATCCGGCGAGGGCGTTGCGCCCCTTGCCGGCCACAAGCGAGGCGTCATACCCTCACCCAAATCTAGGCAAGGGTCATGGCCCTCATTAGCCAACATGCGAAGGTGTCGCAGCCCTTATCAGCCAACATGTTAGGGTTTTGAACCTCATTTGGATCTAGGTGGGGCTTGCGCCCTCGCCTATGGCTGGTGATGATCGATCGGTGATCTCATTGGCCAAAGGGTGAAGAAGAATAAAAAAAATAAAAATAAAAAATATTTAAAAATTCTGAAATTATTAAAAATTATTAAAAAAATACACGTTAGTGTCAGTCGTATCACGGAAGACCACCATGCGTTCATGTTAGTAATTTTCGATCTAAATTGGCTAGCTGGACTGAATTAATGTCAATGCAAAAATATTTATGATTATATTGATTAAGTTGAAAGGTTTAGTACTAAATTTGTACTAAAGCAATATGCTTATGATTTTTTATTTTTTTTTAACTTTTCCCAGATTCTATCCAACGTGCAACGGAGGAAAAATCAAAACAAGTTACGGCTTCCCTTGGCAATTACAAGCTCAGACCTCATCCCAAGTCAACCTTTTCTAGAGGAGGGGACTTTGACTAATAGCTAATAAAAGAAGGCGTCGGCGTTGATTAGGCCGCAGTTTTCACGCTTTAAAAAAACTTCAGAGAAGACAAAAATGGTGAAGCTAGTTCAAAGTCAAAAGACGAAATTTTGTTCTCTGTACTCAGTCTTATTTTCAATACACGATAAATAATTCTTTCTTAGATAACCCCCACATAATACCATTCTCTCTAGTAGACTAATAGTATTATTGCCTAATTATATTGGAGTACTAAGTGCCCTACAATAGTCAAATTAGCTTAAGCTCGAAAGAAATGAATCCATTGTCCACCTTCCGAAAAGATGTCAAATCTCGTGGCCGTGGACACGGGCATGGCTATAGTAAATGAGTTATTTATTTATATGATATGTCGTTGCCTTGTTAGATTGATAAAAAAAATCTCATAAATTACTGTTCTTCCCATCTTTTCCCACTTTATACTGTTGGTATTTGCCATGCTTTGATTAGCATTACCGGTGTAAAGATTGGTTTATCAAATTGATTTGTGCAGCTTTTTATGGCCGTTTGATACTATGCCCTAACAAAATATGACCAAGTTCAATTATAATTACCATTTAAAGTATTCTTGTAATGTTGTTAGGAGTGTTGAGGGTTAATTAATTGCTAATGTCGTCCTCTCTCAACTCTGCCGATTTTTATCTGATCAGATTGGATAATTATAGAATCACAAGGTCTATTGCTATTGAGAGTCATCATCATTAAAGTTTGTATGTATGAGATAGGATTCGCAGACCAAGCGCATCTTTTCTTGTTCTAATAACCTGAAATATAACTTGCTTTAGGTGCTTTCCCATGTTACACTATTTGTGTTTCCGATTGTGTTGAACTAGCATTTCAAGTAACCATCCCCTAATTTGAACAGAAATCATGTATCTTACTTCCTTTTTCTAATAAACTTCATATGCTATCGCAAGGTTACTATAACAAAAAATTAGAAATAGCCTCGTTTCATACGGCAAAAGAGGAAGGGGCATGAATGAGATAAGGTACTATCGTATACCAATGTATAATTTGTATAGGTTCACGTAGTATTTGTATTATTTTGAAAAAGGTTTAGCTGCTTTTGCAGAAATATTCGGAGAGAAAATTACAAAGTGTCCGCTAAGCGGCTCCACTTTCTAGAATTGATCTTTGGAGAAGTCTATCACATAAGCTAGACTTTTGGGGCAAATGGTGAAAAGTAGAGTAACTAAACATCATGGTTTGAGTAGTTGGCAAATACTACCTGGTACATATTTGTGCTCTTCTTCACAATTATGATTCTAGAAGGCATTACAAGCTTACATCTTGCATATATTTCAATGCAATTTTTCTATGTGGGACAAGACATATTTTTCAATATACTCAAGTCTAGGAGTCCTTCACCGCGTGGATGGATTTGTCTTGTGGAAATCAATGGAAAGTTCAATTTTCAAGCTCAAATTGATAGGTGAATAAAGATCACATGTTAATGAAAAGCATATGAATCCCACAAGCAAATGATATTGGACACTTTAACACCCCTCTCATGTGCAAGCTGAATTTATGACCCAAGGGATTTGATGAATTGGGAGTTGCACACGCAAAATGAATTGGGGCAGAACCTCACTTTGATATCATATTAAAGAGTCCACCCAAGAGTTTAAGCACGTATCTTGTATCTCTATTAATGCATGTAAATCATGTAGAAAAATGATGAGTTATATTTTAACAGAAATGAATATATTTCTTGTGTGATTATTTGATGTTGCTAAATACAGTGATTTCCAACGTTAACACATAAAATAATGTGACAAATTTATAACTTCAGTGATGATTGGCTCATTAGAGCATGCCCCAGGATTACATCCTTTTAGATAATAGCAAATAACACTCCATTTGACTGGTAATTGCGTTTACTGGGCATATCAGCATTTTATAATTCAAGAGAGTTGGTGATTTTAGGTAATCATGCACGTTTCTAGCGTTGTCTTCGTCAGCGTCGCTGATTATCTCAAACTTCTTCTGATTTTGTTGTGACTTGGCTAATTATCTATCCTACGAAGAATTGTCTAACCCACCTCTGGCATAATAAAACAAATCACGCGGTTATGAAATACTCGAATGATTTTGAATTTCAAACGAGATCATGCATAAATTATTTGTGTATATTCCCTGTCGAATACAATAATTCTCTCGTAGAGTGTATCTTGTGCTGGTGCAGATGTTCGAATCAGTAACTTGTTAAATCAACCGAAGTCCTGTCTCGTCCCTAATTCAAGAGGGCTCAACACAATAAAACTTTTTCAAAGAACGGCCAATTGGAAGAGTTTTTGAAATTATAGAATGGGATTTTAATAGTACTATAGAATATGTTTTTGTTGTTGTATGACATTGTAGTATAGTTATGAAAATCAGCGTGGCCTCATTCAATTAAAAGAATTAATAGTTTTATATATCATGAAATTTCGACACCATAAATTATAAGATCTTACATTTTTCAGTGTTTTCCCACTTTCTTATGGTGTAAAATATTGTAAAATACACAAAAGAAATGTTCTGAAGAAATGTTTCACCTCGGGCTCATATTTGATCATGATTTTATGTGGTGAGGGCGTGAATATTGTGGGATCTTCAAGAGAAAGGGAGAGAGAATCAATTCATCTGTACTCAAATGAAGAGAAGAGTATTTATATCTTAACAAAGTACATAGGAAAGAAAATAATCTAATCTAATAAGGAACTCAACTATTTTAGAAAATAACGAAATATTAAATAACATCCTCAATATCTAATGATATCTTTAAAGGTATTCTCTAATAGAGAATTCTCTACCATCCACAAATATACATCAACGCATGGCATGCTTCATTCCCAATTGATATCAAAAGAACAAACACAACCTTCTTTTCTCTCCTCGGTCATGCAATTACGATTGATCATGCATAGCATTAGGGTGCGTATGGTAACGTTTTTATTTCTGGAAACAATTTTTTTTTAGAAATATTTTTTTCTATTTCTGTTCATTTGATAAGTTCATAAGCATTTGAATGTATTTGATAACTAAACAAAATTTTTACTTTTAGAACAGAAATGCGTTTGGTACAATCCCAAATATCTTGTGACTTATAATTTCATTTAATTTATTAATAATTTTACTACATTTTATTTTATTTTTTTACTTTTTCTTGTTCTACCTCTAGCAAGTCGCTAGCCTCGGAGGAGCCTCATCTTGGCATAGCGAGGCTCGACCTCACCTTGACTAGGCAAGGCAACCTTGCCAAGCCACCGCAAGGCTCGCCTCGATTGGGCACCATGAGGTTAGTGTCGATTGGTCGAGTTTCATTGTGGCTAAGTGAGGCACCCGACGAGGTTGTCGAGCCTCATTTGGCAAGCAATCGACTAGGGGAAGAAGTGGAAGCAAAGAAAATAAAAAATAAAAAAAGCGAAAAGACTTGTTTCTTGAGTTGTTCTTAGGAACAAAGAAGTCATTTTTTTTTTGTTTCTTATTTCTGTTCCTTATCTATTTTTGGAAACAAATTTATTATTAAGAATAAAAATCTATATAAACGGATTTCTATTATATTTTTATTCCTGTGAATAAAAAAATTTAAAAATAAATAAACTAGGGCGTTACCAAATGCTCCTTTAGTTGCTGCAAGAATATCCTTTGGCGGATTCCAAGAGGGTGACCCTGCAAGATTCTAGATTTTATCGAGCGTGCAACGGAGGAAAAAAAGAAAGTTGCGTGTCCCCTTGGCAATTACGAGCTCAGATCTCATCTCAAGTCAACCATTTTCTAGAGGAGGGAGGTTGAGTAGGAGCTAATAAAAGACGGTGCCGGCCGTACTTAGGCCGCAGTTTTCGTCCTTATACGACTTTAACTTCAGATATGACAAAATGGCGAAGCTAATTCAAGGTCAAATGAAGAAATTTTGTTCTCTGTACTCAGTCTTATTTTCAATACACGATAAGTAATTCTTTTTTGGGATAAGTGTTCCAGAAGTCCTACAACTTGTCACGAAAGTGCATTTCAGTCCTAAAACTTGCAAAAAGTGCATTTAAGTCCTAAAACTTGTCAAATTGTTTCAAACGAGTCCTAAGATCGACGTCGTTAGCCTTTTCCGTTAAATATGCTGATGTGGCATTTTAAATAATCTTTTTTATTTTCCACGTGTATTTTTTAATTATTTTTTATCCATTTTAAAAATTATATAGATTTAAAAACTAAAAAAATTAAATTTATTCTTATCCTATTTTCAACAAAAACTAAAAAGAAAAGTTAAAAAATTTATTTTAAAAATTATTAAAAAAAAAGTACCGCAGCTTTTCTCCCCCGCCACCGCCACCGCCACCGCGCCGCCGCCACCGTCCGCTGGAGCCGGGCGACGGTCGCCGCCCCGGGCGGGGCTGGCCAGCCCGCCGGCCCTAGGCGAGGGCCGACGACCGTCGCCCGCCACGGGCGAGCCTCGTCGGCCCCCCGTGAGGGCCGGCGACGACTCACCCGGGGGGCGACGGCCGCCGCCCCTCGTGAGGGCCGACGGGCCCAAATCGGGGCACCCTCGCTCGCTCGGTGCGGGTGCCCAAATCTAGGCCGACCAGCCCTCGCGGGGGCCGGCGGCCGCCCCCCCGGGTGAGTCGTCGTCGGCCCTCATGGGGGGCCGACGAGGCTCGCCCGATCCGGCGATCCTCGCCGGCCCCGAGCGAGGGCCGACGAGGCCTCGCCCAGGGCGGGCGACGGTCGCCGGCCCTCGCCTGGGGCCGGCGAGGCCCGGCCACCCCCGCCCGGAGCCGGCGACCGTCGCCCGGCCCCTCCGGCGATGGGCGGCGGCAGCGGCGGCGGCGGGGGAGGAGCTGCTGTTTTTTTTTTTAAATAAATATTTTAACTTTTTTTTAAAGTTTTTGGTAAAAATAAGATAAAATGAATAAATTTGATTTTTTTTTAGTTTTTAAATCTAATTTTTTTTAAAAAATAAAAAATAATTAAAAAATACACGTGGAAGATAAAAAATTATTTAAAATGCCACGTCAGCATATTTAACGGAAAAGGCTAACGGCGCGATCTTAGGACTCATTTGAAACAATTTGACAAGTTTTAGGACTTAAATGCACTTTCGTGACAAGTTGTAGGACTTCTGGAACACTTATCCCTTCTTTTTTAGATAACCCCATATAATGCCATTCTCTCTAATAGTACTATTGCCTACTTCTATTGGAGTACTAAGTGCCCTACAATATTCAAATTAGATTAAGCCCGAAAGAAATTAATCCATAGTTCACCTTCCGAAAAGATGTCAGTTCTCATGGCCAGTTGACACAAGCATCGCTACAATAAACAGTGGTTTTTTTATTTTTTTTCTTTTGATGATATGTTATCGTATAATTAGACTAGTATAAAATCTCATAAATTGCTGTTCCTCTTATCTTTTCCCACTTAATATGGCTGGTATTTGCCAATGCTTTGAGTAGTTGGGGTTCATCCAGTGACCACAACTTGAGCTCTGAAAGAAGTGTCATATGCAAAGAAACAAAATGCGACAAGGCAATCATCATCATAGTGTAGGTAGGAATAGTAGCATTAAAGGCGTACAGATTGGTTCATGAAATTGATTTGTGCAGTTTTAAATGACCGTTTGATTCTATGCCATAACAAAATATGAACAATTTAAATTAAAATAAACATTTAAGGTGTCTTGTAATGTTGTTAGGAGTGTCGAGCGGTAATTACTTGCTAACGTCGTTCTCTATCGACTGTGACGATTTTAATCTGATCATATCGGGTAATTATACACTCGCACAGGTCTGTGGTCTTCAGAGTCATAATTGTTGAAGTTTGTACGTTTGAGATGATGAACTAACAGACGGAGCGCTTCTTTTCTTGTTCTACAAAATCTGGACTATAATGTGCTTTAGCTTCATCCCTACGTAGCACCATTTTTGTTTCCGATTGTGTTCAACTAGCATTTCAGGTAACCATCACTTAATTTGACTGGAAATCGGCTTACTTCCTATTTCTTATAAACTCTATATGCTATCGCAAGTTTACTATGACAAAAATAGAAATAGCTTCATTTCATACGGCAAGAGGGGAAGGGGCATGAATGAGACGAAGGTACCAATATATAATTTGTATAGGTCCATGTAGTATTTATATCAATTTGAAAAGGTTTAATTGATTTTGCAGAAATATCCCGAGAGAAAATCCGTTAAGGGGTTCCACTTTCTAGAGTTAATCTTTGAATAGGTCTACCGGATAAGCTAGACTTCTGGGGCAAATGGTGAAAAGTAAAGTTTACTAGACATCGAAGTTTGACTAGTTTTTTTTTTTTTTTTTTTTTTTTTTTTTTTTTTTTGGGCCTTTTGGTCGAAAGGTTTGACTAGTTAGCAAATACTACCTCGTCCTTATTTTTGTTCTTCTTCACATGTATGATTGTAGAAGACTCTTTTTTTTTTGGGTATTGTAGAAGACATTACGTGGTTACATCTTGCATATATTTCAATGCATTTTTCCTTTGTGGGTTCAGACATATTTTTCAATAATTAGTCAGGTCTAGAAGCTCCTTCAATGAGTGTGTAGATGAATTTGTCTCACGGAAAATTGATTGAGAGTTCAATTGGAAAACTTAGAATGATAGATGAATAGAGACCACATGTTAATAAAAAGCATATAGATATTGTAAACAAATGATGTTGGATACTTTGACACTTCTCTTGCATGCAAGCTGAATTTACAACAAGAGGACTTTGATGATTTGGGAGTTGCACACAGAAATTGAATCTAATACCATATTAGAAAGTCCACTCAAAAGTTTAAGCACAAAGGTAGAAAGAGATCTGCATGTACTCAAGAGCATAAAAACCACGTATATAAGTGATCTGCAATATTTTAACATAAACGAACATATTTCTTGTGTGATTATTTGTTATTGCTAAATACAGTGATTTCCAACATTAGCACATTAAATAATGTAACAAATTTATAATTTTGGTGATGATTGGTTCATCGGAGCATGACCCAGGATGGCATCCCCTTAGATAATAGCAGATAACACTCCATTTGACTGGTAAATTGCGTTTACTAGGCAAATCAGAATTTTATAATTCTAGAGAGTTGGTGATTTTTGGTAATAATGCACGTTTCTAGTGTCCTCTTTGTAAGGGTCGCTGATTATGTCAAACTTCTTCTGATCATGTGGCGACTCTTATGCTACGAAGAATTATCTATTTCATCTCTGGCATAGTAAAACACATCACGCATTTGTGAAATACCCATATGATTTTGAATTTCGAACAAGATCGTATATAAATTATGTGTCATTTTCCTATTGAATACAGTAGTTCTTTCGTAGAGCGTATCTTGCGCTTGTAGAGACATACAAATCAGTAATATGTTGAATCAACCGAAGTCTGTTGTCTCGCCCCTAATTCAAGAGGGATCATCTGCGGCTTATAGGTTTGGAGTAAGGACTCTGCAATTATGAACAAAAGAAACTTTTTCCAAGAGTGGACAATTGGAAGAGTTTTTTTAAATTATAGAATGGGATTTTAATAGTACTATAGAATCTATTGTTTTTGTTTTATGACATTGTAGTATAGTTTTGAAGATCAGCGTGGCCTCATTCAATTAAAAGAGTTAATAGTTTAAAATATCATGAAATTTCATTACACCATAAATTATAAGATCTTCAACGTTTTTCAACTTGCTTATGGTGAAAACACGATTGGTCATTGTAAAATATTGTAAAATACATTAAAAAAAAAATCACATCTGCACTTGGTTACATTTAAATAAAAATATGGCATTGCAAAAGAAAAAAAAATATTTTAGAATGTTTTGCTTTTAGTTATGATAGGCAAAATTTCGTAAATTAAAATTTTGCGCTTTAGGACATTTTGGACCTGAATATGATTAGATATAGTGAATGCCTATAGAAAGTCATCAAGTTAAAATCCCATATATTATGACATTTTATACTTGGTTATTTATGGCAACTATCTCTTGTTGACACCAAATTTTTGGTGACCCGATTCATTACATAGAAAAATTATGGATCGATCCAGCCTAAAGAAACATATTATTAAATTACATCTGCACATTAGGAGCACTATCATTTAGTAGTATTAAGCCCACATAAATTGCATTATAATTGGACTGAGTTAAGTGAGGAAGCTCTGATCTTAATAGTATTATCTGGACTAAGCCAGAGAACACAAAATTCGGCCAAACCGAAATTTCACCTATGGAATGCACAAGAGGGAAGTCAAATTAGAAAAGATTGCATTCTTTAATTGAAGAACCATAAAGCATATGGAGCTCAAAACTTCAATTGTTAGATAGGCAATGAAAGAGATATCTAATTTTCTCGTCTTGAAGATATCGCACAGTTCCTTTCTTATTACGAAAGAGTGTCAGATATAATTCCCCACTCTCCTTCACTTTTTTTTGTCGTGATTTCCACTAGGAACACCCTAGCTAGAGGATAATCAAACCGCGCTTAGGTCCTCGAGCGGGAATCTTAAATACTAAAAAAACGGTAAGTCTCGTATCGAAAGTTGCAGCTCGCGCCACCCAGTCGCCCACCTTCCTGCCCACTGAACTTGATCGGAATCGCGCCGATTTCGCCCTCTAGACACGCCTTGCACTCAGCCACCGACAGATCCCTCGTACACTGCACCAATCCGTACAGCGTCGTCTTACCGTCCACTCGCTTCTTTCCCGCCGCGTACAGCTTCGGAATCGAGTAGGCCTTCTTAGCCAGCCTGGTCAGCATCTCCGTTACCCTGAGGTTGAACAACGCAGGGTCGTTCACTTTGTTCCCGTTATACAAGTAGAAGTTGTTGGCTTTGTCGATCTGGCGAAAGAAGTTGGTGTCGTTGTACTTGAACATGCAGTCGTCATACCACATTATCGCCCCCTTGTTGCGAGGGCAGAGGCGCTGGATCTCGGCGCCAGCGTCTGCCACGCAGGCCTTGCAGACTGAGGGTGACGGAATAAAAAAATTGATTCTTCCATCGTTCGTTCGCTTTCTGTTATGGGGACCGAATAGAAAAACAGGATGCGGAGAGGCTTGACTCGGATGGAAACAGTGGTGGGATCGAATTTGTTTGTTTAATTAATTGGACTGCTTTTGTGGGGGGCCGAATGTGAATGTGATTAAATTGAAAAATGGGTGGTGGGGACCTCACTTTGTTTATTTAATTTAGTTTCTTTTGTTTCTGTAAATGCACCGAATTTGGGAGATTTTAGTCGCATTTGTTTCTTGACAACAAAACGACAAGAACCTGCATGTGAAGTTGCCGATTCTGTCATGTGTTTCCAACAAAACAACAATGACTATTTTCCTTTTTTTTCATTGGGTGCAGCATCGACATGGACGCAAATCAGGTAGGCGTCATTGTTTGCTATGGTGGAGAGTTTGTTATTGGCACTGAAGATTGGGAATATAGTGGTGGAAATGAAGGTACTATTTATGTCAATGTTTGGAAGCCATCATATATTGATTTTATGAGAGATTTGGTATATTTTTTACGATGCAAAGTGCAAAAACTACATTACTGTGTTCCTGGGAAAGAATTGAAGGATGGGTTGAGATTTTTTAATGACGATAATGGTATTAAGGATATCATTTACCATTATCTTCACGGTGAAGAAGCTAAGGTATATGTTGAGTATTATAGTGAGGATGAGGATGAGGATGAGGATGGGGATGAGCAGACCACCACTGAAGGAGGAGAAGTGAGGGATCCTGTTCAAGCGAGTAATCAGGTTGGGGATGAGTTTAGGTTAGATGGAGGCAAAATGATAGGGAGATAAGTCATATTGATAGAGATGAACAAAGAGAGAGATGTCCTGAAATCTTGGATGAAGATTTGGGTGAAGATGTGGGCGATGAAGACTTCATTGGATTAGAATGGGAAATTGCTTTATCTAGTGAACCGGAAGATGAATGTTTGGCTTTAGTAAATTTCCCAAGTGACGAAGATGATGATGAACTCGCACAGTCAAGACAAAAGCAAAGGGAATTTCTGAGAAAAAACTTTCAGCTTCAGCAAAAAGGCCCGAGCTAGTAAATAGGGATGGAGATCCAGCTAAGGGTAATAGAAGTAAAGATGAAGAAAGCTATGGCGATGAAGTTGCTAGTTCGGAATATGAGCTTGACAATGATGATGAAGAACCTGCTCCTCGAAGAAAAAGTAAGTACCCTTGCTATGATCCAACTGTTAATAAACCTGTTTTGTCGGTAGACATTAGATTTGATGATGCCAAACAGTTCAAGGAAGCTATTGTGAAGAACTCAATTGGTGAACAGAGGAGCGTTAAATTCATTAGAAACACGAACGAGTTTGTGAGAGCTAAGTGCTCACAACCTAGTTGTTCGTGGAAACTCTATGCTACGCTTAATAAAAATGGGTCATTCCAGATTAGGTCCTTTCATAAGGAGCATACTTGTCCAATTATCTTTAACAATAAAATGGTAACAAGTGTGTGGTTATCAAAGCATTTTTTCAATACTATCAAAGCAATGTCTGAGATCAAGAGTCCTCAATTTCAACAGTTAGTGAAGGATCAAGTGGGGGTTAATGTGTCGAGGAATCAATGTAAGAGAGCGAAGATGAGGGTGATGAAGATATTGATGGGTGGGTATAAGGAAGAATATGCGCATGTATGGGATTATGCTGGTGAATGTATGTTTCAAAACCCATCTAGTAAGGTATATGTAGAGGTTGTGGAGAGGCCACTCCCTAATCTTGGGCCTAGATTTGATAGATTTTATGTCTGTTTTGATGCATGCAAACGGGGCTTCTTGGCTGGTTGTAGAAAAGTTATAGGATTGGATGGATGCTTTCTAAAGGGTTTATGCAAGGGGGAGTTGTTGGCTGCTGCGAGGAGAGATGCCAATAATCAAATGTTCCCGATAGCTTGGGCGGTGGTAAAGATAGAGAACAAGGATATTTGGTCGTGATTCCTAAAAAATTTAATGGCTGACCTTGAGATAACTGATGGGGGAGGATGGGCATTCATGAGCGGCCAACAAAAGGTAATTTCATTGTCAATTAATTCACTCCCTTTTAATATTAGCCACTTGCATATTTTTCTTGACTTGTATTTATTGGTTTGAATTTTTGTAGGGACTTATTCCTGTATTGGCTGAATTGATGCCACATGCTGAGCATAAAATGTGCGCGAGGCACATATATGCAAATTGGTCAAGAAACTTCAAAGGAGATAGGCTGCAAGCGAGCCGCGATAACAAAGAGTACGAATATGACTGATTTCATATTAGCCAAACAAGGATTGTTGCAGTGACAAAGGAAGGTTTTGATGCACTCTTTCAGACAGAAGCTAAGCACCGGTGTCGAGCCTTCTTCAGCGAAGAGTTCAAATGCGATATCATTGATAACAACCTCAGTGAAGCTTTCAATGGTAGAATTTTAGAGGCCAGGTGCAAACCAATCATCAGCATGCTTGATGATATTCGAGTTATGGTTATGACTAGACTGCATAGGCAAAGAGATGAGGCTACAAACTGGAGTAGAGACTGTGGCCCTAGGATTGTGAAGAGATTTGATGCAAATATTGCTGCTAGTAGGTTCTGTCATCCAGTTTGGAATGGAGAAATGGATATGAGATTATTCAAAATCAGGATAAATATGTTGTCAACCTGGATAGAAGAAAGTGTTCATGCCGAGCCTGGCAACTGAATGGAATTCCCTGTGCCCATGCCATTTGTGCTATTCAGATGAAGCAAGAAAACCTAGATGATTACCTACATGATTGGTACAAAAAAAGCTCATACCTTGCTTCGTACCAATTCATGATGCAGCCTATCAGAAGCAACAAATTTTAGGAGCCAACAAATCATGAAAAGCCCTCTACCTTTACCGTTGAAGAAGCAAATAGGAAGGCCAAAAAATAGACGAAAAATGCAGTAGGAAGAAGCATCAAGTCAAAGGATGAGTAGGACTGGATCAAAGATGAAATGCTCCTATTGCTACAAGGAATGGCACAATAAGAAAGGTTGTGAGCTGAAAAAGCAACATCAATAGCAAGATGTAATGGTTGATTCAATGCCATAGAAAGGACCTACTGAAGAGTTTCTTGTTGGGCCTATTGAAGGGAGGACAGAAGGCCCTACTATAATGCCTACTGAAGGGCAAACAGAAAGCCATGTTGTAAGGTAAGTATCCTCTTTGTCTTAGTAACTTTATAGTTTTTATTCGATAGTGTTGTTGGTCATAATCCTAATATAGTACATTATTATAAGGCCTACTAAAGGGCCAAAAAAAGGCCCTGCTGTAGGCTCTAGTGCAGGGATAGGGATTGGAATGGGCAGGACAGCAACAACAACAACTGAGTCCACTGTTGAGCAAACAAGAAAAAAATATCCTGTAAGTTGTACATCGTTGTATTTGGTCTTTTATGGGCTAAAATTTACATTTGTTATGTGTTTCTCAGGTGAGAGGATGAGCAACTGCACAAGTTGCAAAAGTTGCTACAATGATTATTACTGCTGAAAATGATGCACCACAGCGAACAAGAGGGGCTCTTGGAAAAAGATTAAGATAATATGGTTATGGGATTTACACAGATGAACGTACTGGAATGACTATTTTGAATGTAAGATTTATAGGCCTCATGCATTTAATTTGTTGTATTTCAATTCATTTGGTTGACAATATCACTATGTTCTTGTAGCCTAGGAGAACTTCGGAGGTACTTCTCTCTCAAGGTGGGCCAACTCAAGAATCAAGGGCGCATCCAAAGAAGAGTGCTCCAAAGAAGAAGAAGACATCGGGTATAGCTGCGAAATAGCCATCCAAAAAGAACCCAGCACCAATTCCATCTCAACCAACGATTGGGAGCAGTAGTGATGATATGGACCAACAGATGACACGTGGTAGAACAAAAATAGCCGCCGTCAAAAACAAGGAAAAGGAAAATAAGGTGACAGAAAGCCCAGCTAAAGAACCTGCACATCTAGTTCGAAAGAGTGCTCGGATTATGAATCAATTCAAAGCTCCAAGAGGAAAAGGAGATCAAGGTATTGTCAATATTGACTGATGGGAGGGTGCTGGACATGGTCTCTTTTTATGTGATGCTGGACATGGTTTTTTTTTTCATGTGATGTTGGACATGGTCTTTTTCATGTTTTCTTTTTTTAGGAGTGTGCTGGATTGATGGTAGTTGTTGCCTGCAATGCCATTATTTTTTTTCTAAGAGAGTGTTGAACTTTCGATAATTGGGGAGTGAAATTAGACATGCTTTTCTTTTCTTTTGTAAACAATCAATCAATGTTAATGGCAAGTACTAGAATGACTATTCATTTTCCCTTGTGTTGGTTTCGGCTAGAATGCTAGCAAGTCAGTTATGTTGCTGTATATTTTATTTTTGTTGTTACTGCAATGTTGCTGTTGCTGCACTGTTGTTGTCAGCATTGTTGGTTAAAGTTGTGGATTATAATGAATTTGTGGGGTTTTGATTATATGTGTTGCTACAAGATCACTTTGGGTGCTAGTACATCTTGTTGCACCTGGGCTGGTGTAAGAAGATGCACCAGCAACTCAACCGGTGCATGAACAAGGTGCATTTGAAATGTGACATTTGGCACTAGCATGTTCTTTTTTAAAAAAACTTGTGCAACATAAGTGATCACTTTGTAATCGCGATTAGCACTTAAATGATCACTTTTATAAAAACTTGGCACTCAAGTAATCACTATTTACAACTTATGGCACTGAAATGGTCAATCGTGAATTTGCCACCATCCTTTAATTTCAGCCATGGTTTGCAGTTGCAGCAAACTAGCAAACCAGCAAACTAGCGAACTATTACCAAATAAAAAATGCAGCAAACCATCATCAAATAAAAAATGCAGCAAACCATTACCAAAAGCTTTCAATGCAGCAAACCATTACCAAACAGAAAAATGCAGCAAACCATTACTAAAAGCTTTCAATGCAGCAACCTATTACTAAAAGCTTTCAATGCAGCAAACTATTACTAAATAAAAAATGCAGCAAACCATTATATTTGAAGTAAAAACTAACAAAAACAAACATTGACAATACACAACTAAACAACAAAACTTTTTAAGTGCTCACAACTAATGCATTCCAAGTCCAACCTTGCATTTCTACCCATAGATTACAACAACAAAACATTCTGCTCCATACAAAAATTGCAGTAAACCAAAAAACACATTTTACTTATAAATAATCCAATACAAGTGCATATTCCACGTCTTCAACTATGGTAGACATACAAACTTCTTCTTATTACTCACTTTACATTTGAATAAACTACCCAAGAGAATAAGAACACAATCAACGCTCGATAAAAGTTTCTTTCGATTTTCAGCCTTGAAACCTCCCTCTTCAAATGGTCCACCAGAGATGTTAAACCCTTCATTTGAACTTGCATTGAGTCGACATCCTCCAACTCGTCCATTAACATAGGTGGAGGTTGATTTCAGCCTTCAAGTAACTCCAATATCACCTCTGTCGTTCGATCAGAGAATTTTCTATCAATCCATTTGAAATATTGGCACTTCGAGCCTTCTCTATATCTACCGCACCCATGGAATCTTCTCCCGAGATTCAACCGAGTCCAAGATGTTCTTCTCGGACTCGGTAACCCACAATAATAGTAATACTCACCATCTAATTCGCTTTTCTTATAGGATTGTGAGCTGCTGCTGAAGCTTTTGTCCTCCATTTGCAAGAGTGAGCTGATAACTTTGGGAGAAAATTGAAGTATGTACTCAAAATGATCGAATTGGGATTTAGGGTTTTCAACTTCCGGTTCTAATCGAAATTGGGGATTTAGGGTTTCTTATTTGGGGAAAACGGTAAACGGCATCGTTTTGTTCTTTGTATGCTGATTATATTCTCCGGCGATCCACGTCGGCGTCAAAAATTAATAAAAAATTGCCACGTCGGATTTTCGGCCAACCAAATCAGCGATGGCACCAAAGTGATCGTTTTTCAAAATTTTTGGCACTTTAGTGATCCGACGGAAACTTTTGGCACCAAAGTGAGAGCCGTACACAACTTATGGCACCATTAGTGTACTTCCCCCTATAAAATAGAGCTGAAAATGTTGACTTTGACTATTCAATTGAGTGGCATGAACCTTATCAACTCTCTAGAGATATTTCAACCAATAACACCGTCACAAACTGCTTGTGGACGATAAACGATGTTGATTGGCACCGAGAGTGAAAAAGTAGCCAAAGACAACATGTTTTTCCTTGTACATCATGTAAGTACCAAATGAAGTGCTGGATAAGTTGGAAAAGGCAATTGAGTCAATCCTCAAAGAGCAATAATATGTCGATATTCAATCGCTTCAATCCTTGATCTTAATTAATATTAAGCTAGTTATCTTGACAATGTGAATAGATTTTTGGATCTTGAATTTAGAGGATCTATGCAAATACTCGAAGGGTATGATAAACAGATGGATCACATAGGTGCGCATGACATAGTTATCAAAAGTGAAACATGCACATATATTGAGAGGCTGATGAATTTATAAAAGTCATATCTTGCAAAGCTGTCTAAATAATATGAATTCTTGCATTTTCTAATATATTCTACTTGAGTAAGAATCGAACACATTTCAAGAAACAATTAAGTGAACTTAAGAAATCACATTAAAAATGTAAGCTCTGGTTGTAGTATGATCGAATCTGTCAAGCCAAAGTGAGGTCAGTGCTGAGGTGAAGATTCGACCGAGAGCTGCCGCGACTCGCAGGTTCGGCCTAATGGCCATTATTCTTGAACCACTAAGCATGTGATTTGTTTTTGACTTGCTTTTTTAGTCCACTTTTGAGGCACGACCAATTACTGTGCTTGAATTCTAGAAATCGAAGTTTCTTATTTTTGTACTTTTCTTCTTTTTCTTGGGGGGGGGGGGGTGGTTTCTCGGTATTGGCTTTTGATTCGAGTGGATGGTGAGGACTAGCAAAGCGCACCACCTATGTCGAGGACCAGAAATGGCAGCCATCCACTAACTTTTCCATTAAATTTCAATTCGCTACAGAAGAATAGTTGTGATCATGGGGCAAAATTGCTCCTTATCTCGTCAGTTATTACAAAAAAGAGAAGAGGAAGAAGGGTCACACATTTCGTTGCTACGTAGGTATCATAATGAAAACAAAATGACGAAATGAAAACTAGTTCAAAAGTCAACAGTTGTCCTTCGGAATTTCGAGTATATCTTTGGATAATTCAATATGAGACAATTCCTTTTAGTGGTATTATCCTCAAGAAGGTGCACGGAACCTCATGTCACGGATTGCTACGTAGGCCCATGATAGTCGAATTATAATAAGGACAAAAGAAGTAAATCCATTTCCGCTCCCGGAAAGATGTAGACTCTCATGGCCGTGGACACGTGAATAACTATGGTAGACAGTTTTTCTTCTTCTTCTTCTTCTTATTGTTTCTCGATATGATCATATCTGGTGATTGTATTATAGATTAATATAAAATGTCATAGATCGGTCGATAAAACGAGCACATTTTTAGTTGTAATTATTGGTTTTTCACAACGAGTGAGTATATTTTTTTTTTTCATAGACTTTCATATTAGAATTATGTGTTATAAACTCAAATAACTAAGCCTCGGTTGTCCCAAGAGGTGGCTGGTCAAGTGGTGACAATATTCATTTTCTTGACTAGTCGAATCTACCTTTGGGTGTATAGATTTACGTTTTCGCGCTAATTATTTGGAGTCTGCATGAGTGGATTTTCTCAAGACTAAAAATCCCCCCACCCTACTCTCCTTTTTTGGGATAAAATTGCCAAAATAAGTCATAAATTTATTATATGAATGCCAATTCGATTCTAAATTTTTTAATTTTGTCAATATGACCTTAAATTTTTACTTGAAATTCCAATGTAACTCTTCCAGAAATTACCATCTGATATTACTGACATGGTGACCCCAATAACTCCACATCAGCTTGCCATGTAGGATAGCTCATGTTGACCAGATGCCACGTCAGCAATTTTCAGCTACAATTGGCCGGAAGAATTACATTAAAATTTCCCGTAAAGGCTTAAGTTTACATTGACAAAATTGAAAAGTTTATGACTCCTTCGGTTATTATCCCTCTTTTTCATGTAGTCAAATGTTCTTGGCCGAGCGTCGTTGCCAGCCTCAAGAAGCCTCCATCCCGGCCATTGAAGCCCTCGCCGCCGCCGAGTCAACCCGCCCTTGTCTCCCTACTAGGGGTGTGCAAAATACCCGGAACCGCCCGGACCGCTTCGAAACCGGCAGTTCTTGAGGGAACCGGTCTGTTCCCGATTCCAATTTTTGGGAATCGGTGGGAACCGGTCCGTCCCCGGTTCCAATTTTTGGGAACCGGTCCGGTTCCCGGTTCCATGGGTGAATCCGCCCGCCCACCCACCCGGACCGGACCGGTTCCCTTTTAATATTAAAAAAAATTACTAAAACTGAATACAAAGCAATTGTTTTTTGGCAATTGTTTATGCTGTAAGATGAATACAAAGCTGAATATTGGGAAATTCTTATGCTTTTTGGTTGTTTAGGGTGCGAATGGTAACGTTTGTTCTTTTTTGTTCCCGGGAACAAAACAAAAAAAAGTGTTTCTTTCCGGAACAGTTTTGAACAAAAGAACGCGTTTGGTAACGTTTGGTCCGGAATAAAAATGAACAGAAACACGTTTGGTCCGGGAATAAAAATTTTTATTCTTTTTTTGTTTCTTTTAATTTTTTAAATATTTTTATTTTATTTTTCATTTTTTCCTTTCTTTTTATTTTTTCTTTTTTCGGCGGTCACCGCCTCCGCGACCGGCCGGCGGGCCGACAGCCTCGCCCAGCCACGGCGAGGCTCGCCGGCCCTCGGCGAGGCCGAGCCTCGCCGTGGTTGGGCGAGGCTCGGCCTCGCCTTGGCTGGGCGAGCTCGACCTCGCCCCGATCCGGTGAGGCCGAGCGTCGCCGGCCCCGGGCGGCCTCGCCGGATCTGGGCGAGGCCGAGCTCGCCCGGCCAAGGCGAGGCTCGGCGTCGCCGCGCGGGCGAGGCCGAGCCTCGCTTGGCTGGGCGAGCTCGGCCTCGCCAGATCCGGCGAGGCCGAGCCTCGCCATGGCTGGGCGAGCTCGAGCTCGCCCCGGATCCGGCGAGGCTCGGCCTCGCCCGCGGCGGGCGACGCCTCGCCTCGCCTCGCCCGGGGCCGGCGGCCTCGGCCTCGCCGGATCGGGCGAGGCCGAGCCTCGGGTCGGTCGCCGGCCATGGCCGAGGCCGGCGACCGTGAAAGAAAAAGAAGAAAAAGAAGAAGAAAAGAAGAGGAGAAGAAGGAAGAGAGAGAAGAGAAAGAACAAAAATCCAAGAAACGTTTCTTCATTTCTGTTTCTGGAGCAAGAAACAACAAATTGTTGTTTCTTTTTTCTGTTTCTATTTCGTTCCAGAAACAAAAAAACAAAAAAGGAACAGAAACGCAACCAAACGCGTTTCTGTTCCTTTTTTGTTCCCGGGCACACTTTCCGTACAGAAGTGTGCCGGAAACACTTTTTTGGAGTGTTTCCATGCACACCCTTAGTTTATATATTAATATAATGGCGAAGGTGATGTATTCAATAAAGTCTTGTTTAGTTTCACCTCCTTTGATTTGTCTATGCGACTTGTGATATTTTGCCGAACCTTATGAGAGATATGTCCAGTTCATAGCTTTAGGAGAGACCCATTTTTCCTGAACACTTACTACTCTCTCCGCCTCTATATCAACTTACGTACATCCATTCCTTCATTGGTTGCATTTATAGTTGCAACAAATGAATCTTTGTTTCACATACTTAAATTTGGTTTTTCTTTATTTGGTTTGCTTTGATGTCACATAGTCGTTCTATGTTGAAAACCAAAATTGTTTCGCGTCAAGATCGGTTCCATGGATCCACCCGAACCGGACCGGACCGGCGGTCCAGCCCCGGGTGGATCCATGCAACAAACGGGTGGATCCCGGTTCCAATTTTTCAGAATCGGTCCTTAGCGGGCGGTTCCGCCCTAGGTCGGGAACCGCCCACCCGGACCATGCACGCCCCTACTCCCTACCTCTCTGTTAGGATTGTCAAAGACCCCCCCCCCCTGGGTCTCTCTCTCTCCCTCCCTCTCTCCCTGAGGTCTCCCTCTCTCCCCTAAGGGTAGGGAGTAAGAATTGTGGATTTCTATTTTTCCTTTCACTTCTTTTTATTTTTATTTTTGGGATTATGTGTTTAACATTACACGTGGGTGGTGTAAGAGCATGTGCCCACCAAGATCCTAATCGAAGGAAAATATAAACCTTACTCAATAGTGTTGGTGACCATGGAGAAGAGATCAACTCTACTAGGCTTTACTTATTCTATACGAAAGATTTAAAGAATTGCGCGATGCATGTAACTTATTTGTTTGGCATTTTAAAAGTAAACATTCGAGTCATAGTAATACATTTCAAAAAAAAAAAAAGAGAGAGGATATGATTGGATATATCAATAATTGAACACAACCATGGAAATTCTCTTTACCTAGGGTATTGAATGGTCACGAACGGGAAATGTATTTCCAAAATAATAATAGGCTCTGCACCAACCATTCCGGAAACATTTCCACATACAAAATATTGGCAAAATGGCGTTGTAGACTAAAAAAAGTTTTACGTATCAACTTGTGGATGGTCAGATTATCATCATATATACACAAGAACTGTAATTTCTATGTTGCCACAACTGCAAAATATAGACTCGTGGATAGCCCCAGTTACGCTAACTTAAAACATAGCAAGAACATTTATGTAAGAAATTATTCATGACATATTGATGAAGATATCAAATTTTTAATTACAGCTATATAAACCATTCGTATGATAAAAGAGTCTCAGGTAAATTCCCAAACTCGCCTTCACTTTATTTACCATGTATTACACTAGGAACACCCTAGCTAGGGAATCATTAAACCACACCTATTTAGGTCCTTGAGCGAGGACTCTTAAACATTGACAAAAGGGTAAATCTCGTATCGGAGGTTGCAGCTCCCGCCAACCACTCGGCCACCTTCCTTCCCGTTGCCATAGCTCGGAAGCTCGCCGATTGCGCCCTCGAGACACTCCTTGCACTGGGTCGCCGACAGATCCCTCGTGCACTGCACCAATCCGTACAGCTTCGTCTTCTCCTCCAGTCCCATCTCTCCAGTCGCGTACAGCTTTGGCACCGTGTAAGCCTCCTCGACCAGCCCGGTCAGCAGCCCCCTTACCTTGCCGTTGAACGCCTCCGGGTCGCCCACGCTTTTCGGGTTCCACATATAGAACTTGTTGGCATTCGATCTGGCCGAAGAAGTCAGTGTCAAGGTACTTGAACATGCAGTTGTCATACCAGATTATCGCCCCCTTGTTGCGAGGGCAGCGGCGGCGGATCTCGGCGACAGCGTCTGCCACGCAGGCCTCGCAGTCCAATGGCGATGTGTCACCCCGGCACAGCGTGAGGCCATAGGGCTGGTCTGGGTATTGGCCGATGGAGCCAGGGCCGAAGCCCGAGGAAGGGGTCTTGGTGTAGAGGAAGCTGGTAAGCTTGTTGAGGTTGGATTCGTACGGGCTGCCCGCGGTGAAGCTCTCGGGGGTGGAGCAGAAGTGGAAGAGAGGGTCGGCGCCGAGGGTGGCCCGGAGGAGGAGGGCGGAACAGAGCGAGAGCAAGACAAAGCGGGCCGAAGACATGTCGTTACTTAAAGATTTGATATGAATGTGCTGTGAGGTGAAACCGTGTCACCTTCGTGTTGTGTTTGCGATGAGAATGAGATGATTATGTTATTTGCATGCATATATATAGTCGTCGAGGAGACATGAGAGGATATCATCGAAGTTGTTAATCGTCGTGGTTTGACCGAAGGGAAGGACGTTCAGACGTACGACTTCTTTCCTTTGCAACTTCGTAAGTTCGATTTTAACCGTGTAGAAATCTTCAATCATGGGCGGCGTTGTCGGAGTATTTTAAAAGAGATGGGTTTAATTAATGGATTAGCTCGCGGAGCACTTGGCCGCAAATGTGGCTACGACAACTTGAGAGAAACAATTGTATTATATCGAACATGACTAGGCAATCATCAATGGAAAAGCAGATGACCTGCCGTGGGCTATGCTAATCCTCTCCATCTCTACCCACTTAAAAGAAATGTGACAAGGCAATCATCATCATCATTGCGTCCGTAGGAATAGTAGCATTGCCGATGTAAAGATTGGCTGATAAAATTGGTTTGTGCAGTTTTATACCCCCGTTTGCTACCATGCCATAGTGAAATAGGACCAAGTTAAATAAAATTACCATTTAAAGTATTTGGTGATGTCGTTGGGAGAGCCGGGGGCTAGTTAGTTGCTAATGTTGTCCTCTATCAACTATGGCGATTCCTATCCGAATACATTGGGTAATTATGGAATTATAAAGGTCTGTGACTTTTGAAAGTCATTATTAATAAAGTTTGTATGTATGAGAATAAATTAGTAGACCAAGCCCTTCATTCTCATTAAAGCTTGGTGAGATTTACGAATTCTTTTGTAAGATTGAGAGATTATTTCGTAAGGAATTGTGGGGCTAAACATATGTGGGTTATTAGGCGTAATTGGGGATTGGTAAACATTGAGAGTATTTGAGTAACTCGAGTGTAGATGTAATATCTATTGTATCGTTTAATTCAAATGTTACATGCACCTATACAAATTGTATATTGGTATACGATTGTCGCGACCTAAATTTTCAGGGCAATCCTAAAGTTTAGGTTAATGGATTACTAAGTCCGAAGACTTGGCTCGGACCCTCCCAAGTCCTACCAATCGCGACTTGAAATTAATCTTTTTAAACATGCAATTATATTCAATTTGGAGCCGCCACTAACCAATTAGGGTTGGTTAGAAACCCAAGTAAAGTATGGGAGAATACTTTACTTTTGCGAACCAGAGATTCAGTAGGTCCGGGGACATGATTACGCTAGGTTAGTCTAACGCCCTTTCGGTACCTTTAATTTTAAAAATATTTTGCAGGCAGTGTTGATTAATTTAAACTTAAGCTACTAACATGCAAATGGTGGTCATGCGGGTGCACAATCAATAAAATAACATTCAAATAAAAAAATGCTAATAAAAATGCATTGTCCTAAACATGATTTCTAAATGACATGACACCTAATTTTTCTTTTTCTTTTAAAAAATGTTAATTATATGCAATCATGATCTAAATTCAATATGCATGAATTTAACTTTATATGTGAAATGCAATTCATGTGGCATGACTTAAACTTATCACTATATGTATGCAATCTAATTTATATAATCCTAAATATGCATGTGCTACGTGATATGTGATGAATGACATGGTATTTCTACATGCATGCTCTTTTATGATTTTTTATGATGATTCATTTTTTAATGCACATATGCAACCTACACTAACAATGATGACATGAAATATAATTAATTATAAACTAATTTATTAACTAACCAAGTAAATGACCTTCTTGTGTTTCTTTTTTTAAATGACTTTAAAAGATAATGATGCAATACTAATCTTCGGCTTTTTTTTTTTTTTTTATATTACACGACGAGAATATTAAAGCATTAACCTATGACCCACTAAGTAAAGCGCAACATGTGGTATGCACATTATGAAATATATATAACATTTTTTGTTCTTTTTGTTTTGGTTTTATTAAAGGAAAATTATCCTAATTCTATTAAAATGCATTGATTTAAACATGAAATGTTTATGGACCTAAATACCTAAATTCTAGATATGACATGTGATGCATGATATGTGATGAGCAAATAATTGTAACACACCAAAGTATATGTCCTATTGAAAATTTATCAATATAAATCAATGACATTATCTCAATGATGCAAATCAATTCATGAATTTGTCATGAAAAGTCAAAATAGTCAAAATTTAACCCGACGTCTCGCGGCTCAATATTTTTGATTATTATGACTTAATATGACAAATTTCCTAATCGGATAAGAATAAATCAAAACAAATCAATGTTAGAATAAAAAACTATGAGCCCGAACACTCGAACCAGATTTAGCCTAAAAATTTTACCTAGCTCGGAGAAATTATCTCCAAGATGGAAATCGGCGAGGAATGATGCCAAGTTCACCCTTCTCAAGCCTCAAGTGACCTGCACAAAAACAGGGGAGGCAGCAGGTGGCTCGTGGGCACAGCAGCAGCGGAGACCGGCGGACGAGCTGGGCGCCGGAGTGGAGTGGGGTCACTTCGGGCAAGGGACGCGGTGGCGGAGCTCGTGGGTACAGAGGCGCGAGCTGCGGCAGAACGGAGGTGCGGCATCGGCTGACCGTCGAGGACAGAGGCGAAGGCTGGCCGTGGGCGTCAGGCACTGGCGTCACGGGAGGAAAGCGGTGAAGGTCGACGGGGCAGTGCCTGGTTGCTGGTGCGCCGGCGAGGAGATCGGCGGCTGGCGGAAAATGGGATCGAAGACTCGCGGGATGTAGGCGAGGAGGAGACGCGGTGTCTAGTGGGGCCGCAACGGATGTCGAACGGAGGCGGCCGGCGCGAAAGGCTCGAGGGTCCGGGGCTCCGGTGAAACACGTCGTCCCGCCGACGAGATGCTTCGAGGAACGGTCCGGAGCGCGTCTCTGTCGCTGCAGCTCGCGGCGGATCGACGAGTTGCGGGGCGTCGGCGAGGAAGGCGCGGCGAGGCTTAGCGTCGTGGTGGAGGGCTGTAGATCGGCTCGGGTGGTCGCTCGGATTGCGGCGCGGCGACGCGGGTGCCTCGGGGTCGTGTTCGGCACGGCAAATCTGGGCGAGGCGGCGTCGTGACTTCGGGCGCGGAGGAAGCGGCCGCGCGAGCTCGTGTGGATCGGGCGGATCTGTTGGGGCGTCGGAGAGGCCCGAGCGTCGACGAGGGCTGAGGCGGAACGGCTAAACCCGGTGGAGCAACGCGCGGAGGCGCAGTGGCGGAGGCGCGCGCCGCGCAGCGGCCGTGCGGGCGCAAGGCTGGCACGAACAGGGCAGCGGCGGGAGGAAGAAGACGATTCTCTCTCCTCTTTTGCTTTTTTTTTTTTTTTTACCTGTCGCACGTCCCCTCTCTCACGTCACTCTCCTGCTGACTTTTCTGCACACTTCTCTCCCTTTCCTTTCCCTCTGTTTTCTCTTTTTCCTTTGACTTTTCTTCTTTTTCTTTGTGTTTCCCCTCCACGGACGGCTTCCCTCTCCTCTTTCACTTTTCGCTTTTTCTCCTTTCTCATCAAGAGAAGCCCCCTGTTCACCGAAGCTTTGTATCCTCTATTTATAGAGGAAACACTTGAATTTTGTTTTTTTTGCAGGTAAAGATTTTCCGATATTCACTCATCTTCTCAACAAAAAAATGGCTCCAAAAATCAAACGGTTGTTGAGTTTTTGAATTCAAAATTATTTTTCAAAATTTCCCTCTAATCAAATATTATCTTTTATTTTCTAAAAATTAAATTTAAATTAGGTGTCAACGGCTTTTCTCTTTGAAGGGAAACTCGTAGAGGTTTCCTTCAAAGATAAATGACACCTAAATTTAAACCATGCAAAATGAATATGCAAATGCTAATTGCAATGACCCTTTTTTTCTTTTTTTTTTCTTTTTTAAAGAAATGGACTCGAATAAATGCAATGCCATGCAATAAAGAATGCCATGTAAATGCAATGATTTGGTCAAGAACATATATTTCAATGTGTCTATGCTCAATGAAATGCAAATGCAAAATGAATGCAAAATGAATATGGAATGCATATGCAAATGTTAATGACCTCGTTTTCAAATGAATTTAATTCTTTTTGAAATGCAAGGTCATGCAATAATGCAATGTAAATGCAAAGAAGAACACGTACCTGTCATACTTATCTGGAAATTCAAAAAAGTATTATCAGGTGTGAAATGATTCCTATGAGACCTGACAAACATCTGGAAATCTCTTCAAATAATTGAAAGGCTCAAAGTCTGGAACTCTCATTAGATCCCAAGCACCTGGAATAACCCACCTTCAAGAAGGATAGAGTAGTTCTAGGCAGTTGGTGTTACATGTCCAGGACCCGTACCATTCTATGGTCGCCTTAAAATAGTAACATAACTTTACAAAAAGACTGCTTTCCTAGGACCTGTACCATTCTACGGTCGCCTAAACGAGATTCACTTTCTAGGACCCGTACCATTCTACGGTCGCCTAAATAGGGAATATGTATCGTCGAGGACCCGTACCATTCTACGGTCGCCTTGACGGAAAATTGATTTTTCAGGACCCGTACCTTTCTACGGTCGCCTGAATGGGGAAACTGCTTTTCCAGGACCCGTACCATTCTACGATCGCCTGTTAGAGCAATAAATATTGTTTAGGACCCGTACCATTCAACGGTCGCCTAAATCAAACTAAATCTGAAGAAAAATCTTTGGGGGATTTGGGACTCTCATCAAATCCCAAGCACCTGGAAATTGCATCAAGTACTTAAAAATTCTAAACATCGGAAATCACATCGGACGCTCGAAAAGACAAATACTTGGAAGTCACATCAAGCATTTAAGGGTTCAAATATCTGGAATTCAAACTAGACATTTGAAAACATTTTATAAATAGGTACTTGGAATTCTCATCAAGCACCAAGATAACTGAACAAACTCAGGGCTTCAAAGACAAATCCTTTGGTCTTTGAGGAAAAATTCATTTCATTTTTTTTTCTTTTAAATTCAATGAAGGTCCATACATGATGGCTTTTTCAAAACTTCCACAAGGAAAAATTATCAAGACTATTTTCACTGAGCTGTGAATCTCTTGAACATGCGAAATAAGACACTTTTAGTGTGAAAAGGCTTTTCACTCGCTCTCATTTAGGGTGGGTATTTGTCCCGACCATTGATGCAGGAATATATCACTCAATCTTATCATCATCTTGTCGACAAGAGTTCGAATTTTCTTGCAATCAGTACAACCTTACCAATCTGAGAGGTTTTTAACGTGCTTTGTAATGTGGGTTTGGTCAATGGCTTAACAAAGGGATTCTTTAAGTCAAAGCAATTGAAAGAACAATTCTGTAATCATCTTCGGGTTTACAAGTCAAGAACCCTGCAAAATGAGAAAGAAATAATCTTGCTCGCACTTCTTGAGCAATGCTCAAAACATGTGAATTCCTATGTTAATTTAAGTGCCATAATCTGAAGAGACTTTGTAAGGGACGTAATATAGGCTGGGTTCATGGGCTGAGAAACGAAAGGATCGTTAGGCTCAAAGATGTGTGTAATGGGTAAGAGTTGGTGATCATCTTGATATTGCCACCAGTTTTCTTCGACACAAATTGTCTTCTTGACAGATTTCTTTATTGGCTCAATGATGCCAATGACTATTCAATTAGAGATCTCTTCTCAAAATCATTTTCTTTGATGATGGGCATCGATTAGGCACACTGCTCTTTCTTTTATTATGCCCCAATTCATCAGTCATTTCTCTTTTCTTTTCATGGGCATTGGCCTTGCTTTTACCAGGCACACTGCTTTTTCATGCCCCTTAATTTTATTTTGATTTCAATTCATTACGCACAATGCGTCTGTCAAGTATACCTTAAATGACACTCGAACCTTCAAGGGTCTTCATCTATCTCTTGCCTTGCCCCAGTGTGGGGGATGATCACTAACTGGGTTTAAAGAAATGAAATTGTAGGCTCAAGTGGGCTATGCAAAGGATATAAGTGTGTAGGATAGTGAAAGAATTGCTCTTCGTCATCCTAAGGCACTTAAATTACCACATGAATTCAATGTAATAGCATGACTTGAAGATTGATGCAAGTGAGAACAAGAAAATTTCAAACCATTTCACTCTCCTTCAATGTCAACTTACCTCCACTTGCCCCGATATGGGGTGGTTCTTGACAGGGATAGTATGAAAGAAGTTCTTCAAGTGTTTAGGCTCAAAAAAGGATTAAACAAGGGCTCATTGTAGAGAAATGAACTGCCCCTCATCATTTTAGTTGTCGTACTTCATGCAAGAAAACTCTTCATCTTAAAACACAAAATGTTTCCATACTCACCTCACAATGTATAGACAGGGGACTGTATATGGGATTAGGCTTGCCTTTCACACCTCATTTAGCATGTTCAAGAAACTCGACATCTTTCACTGAATTATCCATTTTGATAAATTTCAAGTGAAATTGACAAATTGCATAATATCATGTGAAAGCATTCCATAATGACAAAAAGATCATGCTCTATTCTTGCACATCAAATCATAAAGTCAAAACTATTAGGTGTCCACGTCTTGCCCCTCTTTGCAAGAGAGCTCACGAGGTTCCTTAAATGTGCGCGGGCTGCACCTGAAACATAAAGCAGATAATTAAAAGAAACAAACAGGGGTAAATTAGATGCATGCTGGAATATGATTTTATTTTGAAATTTTTTTCAAGGGAACATGAAGAAGCCCAAATTGAGAATTAGTTCCTTGCCGTTTTCTTTTGGGTAGGATTTCATCACGGGCTAGTTTGGTATACTTCAACATGCCCTTAAAACATGAAAATCTCCATGTATTTTATTGGATGAAAAACAAATTACATTACTGAAATGAGGGAAATCCTAGAATTGAAAATGCAAATATGCAAATACGGAAAGCGATAAAGACTCCTGCGCAAAGGAGTGTCCTACTCTCGAGCTTTGTCGATGGCAAACAATTCAGTCATTCCTTCGAATGCGTCATCAGAGCTCTCAATCTTTGGAGGCGCGGGATCATCTATGCCACCCCATCCATCTGGGATGATATCCCGTGGGTCGAAATAGGAGCTGGGAGGAGCCGAATACTTTACATAGTAATCGAATTTGCCACTTGGTTGCCCCAGGGTGTCCATCACTTCTGCTTCCTCATGCATCATCTCTAACATGGTGGGCTCAGCATCAAAACTGAAAATGGTATTCACGGCTTACGGGTGGTCGGGAGTGGGTTATTCTCGATGTTCGGCCGTGCATCCCGGAATGAGACCACGTTGGCATCAAAAGATTTTGGATTTTATGTTGCAGCGTATAGCAATCGTCAACGAATGCCCTACCTCTCCCATATGATAAGCACATGTCTTGGACGGATCATAGTTGGGAAATCGCTCGGGATTAGGTCGCTTAGGCTCTTTAGCGAGTAATCCTTTCTTCTGAAGGGTTGGCAAGATCTTGGACAATGGCTTAGGAAGAGGCGTAAATTGATGCCTGGAAGAGTTCTTCCGCTGGCCAAAGAATGGTCGCTCCTCCGATGGGTGTTCGGGGTAGGGCGAGGTGGTTGCACATAAGCTGCATTAACCTCCGCTACAAGTTCCTTATCCTTTTTGGTTGAGACTCTTCCATATGAACTGGTTTGATCAGACGCCCATCCGTCACGCAATGCTACTTCAATTCGCTCACCAACAGGGATTAGCTGATTGAATGACTCGCCGATCCCGCATTCGATTTCGATACTCGAGCGGAGTGTCTTCATGAACAAATCCATCAGCTCCTTTTACGTTGGCTCGAGTTATCCGAGCGGCTATAGTTCTCCATCTCGTGACATATGCCTTGAAAGATTCCGTCCTCTTCTTCTCGGTGCGAAGTAAATCTTCCGAGATGGAGTGACATCAATATTATACTTGTATTGCTTGAAGAAGGCATCCGTCAAATCCTCCCAAGTCTCCAGCAGATTAATCTTCTTCATGATGTACCACGGCCGGTCCCGTTAGGCTCGCTTGAAATTGTTGAATCATCAAGGGGATGTTATCCACATATTGGGTCATCCTGACCACATACGTCTGCAAATGGATCTTCGGGCAAGAAGTGCCATCATACTTTTCAAAGTCCAACATTTTGAACTTCTTCGGCATTTTGACCTTTGCATAGTGGGACAAATCAGTTGGGCCTTGGATAAACGAGCCCTGCAGCTGTTTGAGTTTCTCTTCGATTTTTGCCATGATTTTTTTTTTTTTTTTTTTTTTTTTTACCCGTCGCACGTCCCCTCTCTCACGTCACTCTCCCGCGACTTTTCTGCACACTTCTCTCCCTTTCCTTTCCCTCTGTTTTCTCTTTTTCCTTTGACTTTTCTTCTTTTTCTTTGTGTTTCCCCTCCACGGACGGCTTCCCTCTCCTCTTTCACTTTTCGCTTTTTCTCCTTTCTCATCAAGAGAAGCCCCCTGTTCACCGAAGCTTTGTATCCTCTATTTATAGAGGAAACACTTGAATTTTGTTTTTTTTTTGCAGGTAAAGATTTTCCGATATTCAAGTTTCTTCATTATTAAACAACTTGAATATTTCTTTTTCAAAGCCACGAAAAACCTCTCTCCCGACGGAGAGCTCTGCCTCGTCGCTCCGCCAAGCGCCCGCTCGCTACCTCCTCAGCAGCCCCGCCCGGCGTCCGGCGTCCGGCGTCCGCGCTCCTGCCTCCGCCCGGTGCTGCGCCTCCGTCCCTGCCCTCCGCCGTTGCTTCGCCTCCGCCCCTGCCCTCCGCCCGAGTGCCTCTCAGCCAACGCCCGCTATTCCGAGCCTCGCTTCTCTCGCTGCAGCCACCAGCGGCTCCGTCGCCGGAGCTCCGAGCATCGTTGCCTTCGTTGCTCCCGCTGCCCAGCGCCCGCGCATCCGTCTCCGACCTCTGCCCTTTTCTGCTGACAATTCGTTGAAGCCCTGTTCTCCGAAGCTCTCTTAACGGCGTCCGAAGCCCTGTTTTTGCTGACAATTCGTTGAAGCTAGTTGTTGGACTTGGGGCGCTGGTAGGCCTCTTCAACCCCCCCTTAAGTTTGCCCTGGTAAGTGAACTCCTTGGGCTTCAAATGGCCGAGTTTGGTTAGGGTTTGCTCGCCCTTTCTCTGCAATTCGTTGCTGTTATGGATCCCGGAACTTCTTCGGCCCAAATTGAGGGGGAAAGGGCTGTTCGTAGCCTTCCCGTTCCTGACCATGGCCCCTCCTCTCGTGGCGGTGTTGCTAATGAGAACCTGGGTGATTCTGTTCGGCCCCCTATTCGTCCAAAGCAGCCTTCTGTTCAAGGCCGTTCCTCTCGTGATCCAAATGGGCCGCGGGGGAGAAGTAGAGGTAGATCAGGTTCGAAGCGACCTCAGCGAGCAATCTCGAGAAGCTCCAACCTGCGCAATTGGGCTAGTGTGGCTGTGACCAGAGTAGCCACCAAAGGCTACGACTTGGAGTTCATTCCTCCAATCGATGATGGGCCATCTGTGGAAATGACTGATGATGATCTGCAGGCTGCTGACCCGAAACTTCAAGAGTGTCTCGTTGGATTTTATCTGGGCAAAAGAATTCCTTTTAAAGTTACAGAAGCAGCTTTCAAAAAGGTGTGGGGGCCTAACTTGGTCGAACTAATGGCTGATGGGAAGGGGTTTTTTTATTTCCATATTCCGGATTGGGAGTTCCGGAGAAAAGTGTTGGAAGGAGGCCTTATTACCGTTTCAAAGGTACCTCTTGTGTTGCAACAATGGAGACCGGCCCTGGATTTGCGGAAGGACTCCCACCTTACGGTCCCTGTGTGGGTAAGGCTTAAAAACTTACCTCCCGTGTTCTGGTCCTCTCAGGCTATCAGTAAGATTGCAAGTAAGGTTGGTAAACCGCTTTATGTAGACAGAAATACTGATCAAATGAAAGCTCTGGCTTATGCTAGAGTATGTGTAGAGATTACAGCAAAGCAGCCTTCATGTGAGTCCATTGAATTGGTTCACCAAGGCAATTCATGTTTCGTGGAAGTAGAATATGAATGGAGACCCACGGCTTGTGTAGGTTGTGGTGTCTTTGGCCACAAGTGCAGTGCTGGTGTTGCTCAGATCTCTACTGCAAATGCTCAACAATCTTTGATCGCTAGACCCCATGCTCCTCAAGATGGGACTTCATCTTCTAACCCTTCATCTCGGCCTGCAGTCCAAGCAAGCTCGCATCCTCAGTTCGCTCAGTCTCCGGACAGAACGCATGATAACCCCTTGTTCATTAAGAAGCCTGATGCTGGACCTATTCCAGCAGAGGAGACCCTCACTGGAATGCATAAGGTTACAAATCCTATTGCTGATAAATCTCCAAGCTCTCTCAATTCTACTGCTATGGCCTCTGGATGCGAAGGAGCTCAGGAGTTGCCTTTGCCTACTGTCTCTGCTGCTATCCCTCATACTTCTGCTGACCCGGGTTGGAAGCAAGTAAAAAGAAATAAGAAGGTGGTCCAGAAAGGAGCTGCGTCTTTTAGTTTAGCCCTGCCCACTGAAGGAGGGCATTCTCTAAAGCTAAAACTAAAAGGCCCTGCATCTAAGGAAGTTGGTTCTGCTTCATTGTCTCACAAGACTCCCGGAATTTTATCTTCCTCGAAGGCTTGTTGAAAGCTCTTCTTTGGCAAAGGCGAAAGTCGTCTCTCCTCATTTGAATCTACCTGATTGTTCGGATGAGATTGGTAACTCCAGCATTCATGCCGTTTCGGACAATGAGGACCTGCTATCGGTTGGATGCCCTTCTCCGAAAGCTCCTCACAAAAATGTCCCGGTTGAGACACTACAAGATAAGCTCCTTTTTGCTTATATGCCCGGATCCTCCTCCTTCGTGGCTCCTAATCCGACCGTGGGTCGGAAAAGGGCCACCAAGAAGAGGTAATCTTCTCCTTCTTCTTTTTAAATATGTATATAGGTGCTTGGAACATAAGAGGCCTCATGAACCCCGTCGGGCGGGCGAAGTTAGGAGATTTGTCTCCACCCACAATCTATGCCTTATTGGCTTTATCGAGACTAAAGTTCCTGAAGTTTCTTTTGAATCTATATCCTCCTCCTTTTTGAATGGTTGGAATTGGGTTGCAAATTATGATTTCTCCCCTCGTGGAAGAATTTGGGTGGGCTGGAACCCTGAGTATGTTAGCTATGATATGTTGTCGATCAGTGATCAAGCTGTACATGGTCGACCGACATACTCCCCGACCGGTATGGTTTGTTGCGTGTCTATTGTTTATGGAGAACATTCTTTTCAATCGCCGCCGGCCTCTTTGGGAGGACTTGCTTCGTATGAATAATCTTATGCGGGATATGCCTTGGTTGGTAGCTGGAGATTTTAATGCCATTAAAGATCCTTCGGACCGGTTTGGTGGCTCCAGCTTATGGATTCCTTATTTTGATGAATTTGGAAAACGCTTAGCTCGGGCGAATTGGGTGATCTTAGGTATGTTGGCCTTCGGGTTACTTGGTTGACCTCTGCTGGTACTTCTAGAAAAATGAGGAAAATCGATCGCGTTTTGGTTAACTCTAAATGGAATATGGAATTCTCCTTCTCTGAGGCCTCGTTCCTGAATCCGGGCATCTCGGATCACTCGCCCATGGTTGTTAGAGTCCTCAACCCGTTTTTTAAAAGAAGGCCTTTCAAATATTTTAATCTTTGGGCTAAACATTCTGACTTCCCTTCCATCGTTCAGCAAGCTTGGGATACTCCGGTTGTTGGGGTTGCTATGTTCAAACTAGTATCCAAGCTGAAGGTGCTAAAAAACCGGCTCAAACAACTGAATAGGGAGGAGTTCTCCAATATTTCGGTGAGGACAGCCGAAGCTAGAGAAGCTCTTCGTCTTGCTCAGCTTGATCTCCATCTTGATCCGACCAACTCTGACTTTGCTGATCTTGAGAAGGTGCACCGTAAGCTCTTTGTGAACTTGCGTAGAGATGAGGAATCTTTTTACAGGCAGAAATCAAGAATCCGCTGGCTTAAGGAAGGTGATCGAAATACTAAATTTTTTCATAATTCCGTCAAGAGAAGGCAGCTCAGGAATAGAATCCTCTCAGTTAAGGATTCTTCGGGTGCTTTGATCAGTGACCCTTTAGCGGTTCCTCAGGTTTTTGTCTCTTTCTTCGATGATCTCCTATCTCCTCAAACGATGCTATCCAAGCCTTCATTGCAGGACGTTAAAGAGTTCATTCGAAGACCTCTGTCGGTTGATCAAGTATTCTCCCTTTCTAGACCGGTCTTGGGATCTGAAATTAAAGATACGCTCTTTTCTCTCGCGAAAGGTAAAGCCCCGGGTCCTGATGGCTTTACTATTGAGTTCTTTAAGACTTGCTGGGGGACTGTTGGCCCGTTGGTGACTGAGGCAGTCTCTGATTTCTTCTCTTCAGGCCGTCTTTTGAGAGAGGTAAATAATACCATTCTTACCTTGGTACCTAAAGTGCCTAATGCTTGTCTTGTGGATGATTTCCGACCTATCGCTTGCTGTAATACTATTTACAAGCTCATCACAAAAATCTTGGCTAATCGCCTAACCTTTGTCTTGAACGATTTGGTTGATTCTTCCCGAGAATGCATTTGTTAAAGGGAGAAGGATTAGGGATAATATACCGATGGCGCAAGAGCTTTTTGCTGGTTTTCATCTAGAACCTTATACTCCCAAATGTGCAATTAAGGTTGATTTTCATAAAGCCTATGATTATGTTGATTGGGACTTTCTTCAAACTACTTTGTTGGCGTTTGGCTTTCCTGAATCTCTTATTCGACTCATTATGGTTTGTGTTCGGACCTCAAAATACTCTATTTCTATTAATGGAGAACTGCATGGCTTCTTTCCGGGTGGGAGGGGGCTTCGCCAGGGTGATCCGATGTCCCCCTACCTCTTCACCCTTGTAATGGAGGTTTTCTCTAGAATATTGAATGCAAATACTACTCGGAGGGAGTTTAAGTATTATTGGAGATGTAAACCAGTCCGTCTTTCTCATCTCTTTTTTTGCTGATGATGTATTCCTTTTCGCCCGCGGATGGCCTTCCATTACTCTTCTAAAAAGGGCCTCGATCTATTTTCTTCTTGGACCGGGCTCCTTCCGAATAAGAACAAAAGCGAAATCTTTTTATCGGGTGGGGCTCCTTCTGCCGCGCAACTATATTCTTATGGCATTTGGGTTTCAAGAAGGAAAGCTCCCAGTGAAATACTTAGGTGTACCGATCATCTCCTCCGAGACTTGGGAAAGCGATTGCGTGGCCTTGATTGTTCGGATTACGCCGGGGCCTTCCATGGACTCAACGCTTCCTCTCTTTTGCGGTAGGCTTCAACTTATAAGGTCAGTCCTACATTCTATTCAAGTGTATTGGTCCGGTGTCTTTACTTTGCCGGTTTCGGTCCTAAATAGTATTGAGAAAATCTTGAGACAATTTCTATGGAAAGGCGCCACTCTTGGTAGGCGGGGGCTAAGGTTGCATGGGATGAAGTGTGCCTTCCTAAAAATGAAGGAGGATTGGGTATTCGTAAGTTGAAAGATTGTAACAAATCAGCGATGCTTAAATACATTTGGATTCTTTTCACAGACAAAGAATCCTTATGGTGTCGTTGGATTCACTCCACTTTTTTAAAAAGGGACAATTTTTGGATCTCTTCCTCACCTTCTGTTTGCTCTTGGGCTTGGAAAAAAATCTTACTTCTAAGAGCGGAGTTTAGGCCATCATTTCTCTGGAAAATTGGAAATGGCCTTTCGACTTCCTTATGGTTTGATCGCTGGCTTTCGAAGGGCCCTCTTGATCAGCTTATTCCTCTTCCTCTTATTGAAACATCTGGTCTTCCAAAGAATGCAGTAGTCGCGGATCTTCTATCCCCTATGGGCGATTCCTTCAGGCTTTTCCTTCAAAGCTTGGGATTCTCCATTCCGGTTTCATCCTCTACTCCGGATCGTTTCTTTTGGAGTCGGGATCCCTCCGGATCCTTCTCGGTGGCTTCTGCATGGGATTGCATCAGAACAGGAAAAAATTGAGTGCCTTGGGCTTCTCTTATCTGGAACTTTGATATTGCTCCTAAATTCCAATTTAATTTGTGGTTGATTACGAGGAACGGATTGCCTACCCAGGAGCTCCTTCTCTCTCATGGAAGAGTCGACTTTTGCACTTGTGCGTTATGCAATGAAGTTCCGGATTCTATCAATCACCTATTTTTTGATTGCCATGTCTCGGCTTCTCTTGCTTTCTTTTGGGCGACAAGGTGTAACTTACCTTGGCGAGCGAGACTGTGGGTGGATAACCTATCTTGGGCTATTAAATTCTTATCCGGTAAAGGGTTCTTCTACTGTATTGCTAGATTTTCTTTTGCTGCCTTATGTTACTTGATTTGGAAAAAAAGGAATGATATTATATTCCGTGGGGAAGCCTTGGTCGTCTCTACCTTGAAAAATCACCTGATCAAAGTTGTAAAGGAGAAAGCGCTTACCTTCTCAAATGTTCCGAGATATCCCGAGAAATAGGCGTCTTCGGAACTGGGCTTTCATCCCTCCATTTTCTCGGCCGTACTTGACTCTATAGGTTGTTGCTTGGATCGCGTTCCTCGCTTCAAGTTACTTCAGCTCTCCGTTCTTGGTCTCTTCGTTTCTTGATTTGCCAAGGTTTCGTGTTGGCTGCCGTGACTTGTTTAGTGACCGTGTTGGTCGCTTTTTGTTTTTCTTGTTTTTGTTTTTCTTTGCCTTTGGCTCTTTCTTGACTCCCTTCCACTCTTTCTACTTACTGTAGTTAGAGTGTAAGTCTTTGGTGCCGCTTTTGTATTGTCTTTAGCTATTTATCCATTACCTTTACCCAAAAAAAAAAAAAAAGATTTTCCGATATTCACTCATCTTCTCAACAAAAAAATGGCTCCAAAAATCAAACGGTTGTTGAGTTTTTGAATTCAAAATTATTTTTCAAAATTTCCCTCTAATCAAATATTATCTTTTATTTTCTAAAAATTAAATTTAAATTAGGTGTCAACAACGATGGTACCTTCATCTCATTCATGCCCCTACCCCTCTTGCCGTATGAAATGAAGCGTTTCTAATTTTTTGTTATAGAAATTTTGCAATGGCATATGAAGTTTATAAGAAAAAGGAAGTAAGCCGATTTCCAGTCAAATTAGTTGATGGTTACCAGAAATGCTAGTTGAACACAATCGGAAACACAAATGGTGCTACATAGGTATGCAGCTAAAGCAAATTATATTTCAGGTCTCTTGAACAAGAAAAGAAGCGCTCAGTCTGCTAGTCCATTATCTCAAATGTTCAAACTTTAAGATTATGACTCTCAAGAGCCACAGGCCTGTGTGATTCTATAAGTTCTCGATATAATCAGATTAAAATCGTCACAGTCAATAGAGGATGACATTAGCAACTAATTACCCCTCGACACTCCTAACAACATTACAAGACACATTAGATGATAATTTTAATTTAATTTGGTCATATTTTGTCATGGCGTAGTATCAAACGGCCTTATACAACTGCACAAATCAATTTGATAAACCAATCCTTACGCTGGCAATGCTATTATTCCTACAAACACTGCGATGGCAATTGCCTTGACGCTATGATACTTTTTTCAGAGCTCAAGTTGTGGTCACTGGATGAAGCCCAGCTAATCAAAGCATTGGGAAATACCTGCTGTATAAAGTGGGAAAAGATGGGAAGAACAACAAATTATGAGATTTTATATCAGTCTAACAATACGATAACATATCATATTAATAATTAAAAAAAAAAACGCTGTTTACTGTAGCCATGCTCGTGTCCACGGCCATGAGAACTTCTGGAAGGTGGACAATGGTTTCATTTCTTTCGAGCTTAATCTAATTTGACTATTGTAGGGCACTTAGTACTCCAATATAAGTAGGCATATGGGGTTACCTAAAAATGAATTATTTATCGTGTATTGAAAATAAGACCGTCTACAGAGAACAAAATTTCATCATTTGACCTTGAACTAGCTTCGCTATTTTGTGAATCTGAAGTTAAAGCCGTATAAGTACTAAAACTGCGGCCTAATTAAGGCCGGCACCGTCTTTTATTAGCTACTAGTCAACATCCCTCCCTCCCCCCCCCCCCAACACGAAAAGTGGTTGACTTGGGATGAGATCTGAGCTCGTAATTGCCAAGGGGACCCGCAACTTTTTTTATTTTATTTATGGGAGTGAAGCATGCCTTGTACTGATGTAAATTTTCTGGATGGTAGAGAATCCTCTATTAGAGAATACTTGTAAAGATATCATCTGATATTGGGGAGATTATTTAATATTTCTTTATTTTATAAAATAGTTGATTTCCTTATTACTTTAGATTATTTACTTTCCTGCGCATTTTGTTTGGGTTTAAATACCCTTCTCTTCAATTGTGTATAGATGAATTGGTTCTATCTCCTTTTCTCTTGAAGATCCTAGAATATTTATGTCTTTTCGACATTCCGCTTGTGATTGCTCTTAGAGAAGTAGAGGTGGCAAGGAACTACATGAGATCATGATCAAATATGAGCCTGAGGTGAAACATTTCTGAAGAGCAAGTGAGTTCTGTAACAACCGATTTATTAGGATCGGTGATTCTCGTGGACCACATTTGTATCCTAGGGCTACGCAATCCGATGCAATCAAAGTGGGAGAGACATTCTGGCATTGGAGAAGCGGGAATTTATTAACAAAGCATATGTTTTCAAAATTTGGGAGTTGCATCTAGTTCCATGTGCCAAATCCATATTCTTCTTTTTTTGAGAAGATCTCCAAAGGATATTCTTGTAGTGACTAATGCCGCGCATGCCTGATTACAATTGCATGACTAAGGAGAGAAAAGAAGGCTGTGTTTGCTCTTTTGATATTAATAGGGAGTGAAGCATGCCCTATGCTGTTGTATATTTTTGGATGGTAGAGAATTCTCTATGAGATAATACTTTTAAAAATATCATTAGATATCGGGGATGTTATTTAATATTTTGTTATTTTCTAAAATTGTTGATTTCCTTATTAAAATTTTATTTTCTTTTCTATGCATTTTGTTTAGATATAAATATTCTTCTCTTCAATTGAGTATAGATGAACTAATTGTCATGCCCCGATCCTCAAGCACGCCCGATCCCTTACTTTTGGTTGATTTTAAAAATGCGATATCCCGGACTATGTATCGCCGACCCTTTCATTTATATATGTACATGCGGAAGCAGTTATAAATCCCAAGACAATAAAACAATGGGATAGAAAAGTAAGCCATATATTTTCATACTGAAATTCTCAACTACTCTTTTATACAAGCACCTCATAATATATAATGCAATAATATTCACAAGGGTCTGATCTAACCCTTATCCATATATAATCAAGGTCTGACAAAACAGGATGGGATCTCAGTCCTCATCCGAGTCATACTCAGGATCCTCCTCATGGTCATCTTCTTCTCCAAAATCTTCCTTCTCATCTGGTTCCACATTAGGGTTCTCCTCTTTAGATTCCTCCTCCTCAGGCTCCTCATTAAGGTCCTGAAATGGTTATTCAATAACCATTGAGACCACATCTCGACAAATTCTACCCCCTAAGACCCAATTAGTAAACTAATACACCTTAGGGCTGCCTATGTATAACATGAGCCAGAGGACTTACCTTGACCTCGATTCCACATGCATATTAGCACAGATCAAATAGGCACCCAAGTAATCACATCACAGATCAAAGCATCGATCAAATCGACCTAGTCGATTACACGCCAACAAGACCACTCACGGTCATTTCCATTCAATCAATCAATTCACAACATCAGATCAAAACAATGATCGATCGATCTAGTCGATTTCATGTCAACAAGACCACTTCCGGTCATTTCAATTATTCCATCTCAATTCCCAATTACGAATCACGGTCCTTAGGACACAACTTAAGAATAGGGGGAAAACATGTGACATCCCGATTTTCCAATTCTATTTTCAATAAATTGAGACGGGCATTTCGTTGGTACGCATATAGTTCTTTTCCTTGAGTCGGCCACTCATATGAAAACCAGTCTATCGGTGAAGGTTAAGAGTTTCTAATGCATCAGACTCGAGAATTTGACCAGGAAGCGACCTTTCGACCGAGCTAATCTGCAAGGGTCATTACGGCACGATTAAAATCAATTAGAGATCGGAGATATGTCGGCTCGACAGAGGCATGTGATCAGGTGTGGGTGATTTCACCAGATCGCACAATTCTTATCGATCGGCATTGGACCGACTTTTCTATCGATTGGGTACCACTGTGTTCGTATTTGAAACCTTGAGATTACCCAGACAACCGAAAGTCGCCAATGTTTCAAAGATGTACATTGTGGCTTGAGATGATCAACCACGGGTCAAATGCGTGAAAATTTCTAAAGGCTACCGGTAGGTTAGGCGCGCTAGTATCGTGCCAAAGTGAAATTAACCGTGGAATTGAGATCGAATTCAGAAATTGGAAGTCTGAGTGTGTCACAAATCATTTTAGGAATATTGACTCATCTTTGAAAGATTTTTCATGCAAGCCAAGTTTTTCAGCAAAATAATCAGAAAATGGCTAATTTGGCTCGAGAAATTAGTAGGCCCGCTTTTGGTCGTACTTTTGGGAATTAAGTTGGTTCTACGGATTAGTGAAGATGTTAATTGAAGTGTGGTGACATTGGATTAATTTTATGAACTTCAATTTGATTCAATTGGAAGAGAATCAAGTGAAATTGAAGAATTGGTCGTACAAGATTTTGGACCCCGGCGGAAAAATGAAAGTGCAAAACCATTGGAGAAGTTGTGGAGGATTTGAGTGAGTGGAAGATGGCGTGGGATGATGTCATGGTAGGTTGAAGCGGGTTGAGATCTTGACACGTGGACGGTGGAGATTTGCTTGAGAAAAGGTGGCCCATCACCATCATCTTCCTCCTTGAATCAAGGAGTTGTCTTGGAACTTGGAAAGGGAGAGAGGGAGAGAGAGGCGTGCGAACCAGAAGCTCGGCCGGCCTCCCCCTTCGCTCGTCCGGCCGCTCGGCCGCTCGTCGCCGGCCGCCCCTCCGCCCGCTTGCCGTCGCTCAGCCCGCGTGCACCTCCGCTTCTCTCCTCTGTCCTCTTTCTGCTGTTCGGTGCCCTTGTTGTGCGAAGATCAGAGCAAACCGAAGCAGCATGTCCCGCTCGCCGCCGCAGCAAACGACCAAAGCTGAAGTCGTCGCCGTCGCAGCTCGCCGCCGTCCAACCGCTCGCTCGCCCGCTGGCTGTCGTCGCTGCCTTGGTCGCGCCTTCGTCCGCTCGTTCGGCGTCCCAGCAGCTCGTCCGAGCAGCTAGGGCCTTCGCCGGAGCTCTTTCCGCCAACGTGCACCCCCGCCTTAGCCCGCCGGAGCTCCGCCTAGTCCTTGCCACCCTTGCTCGCCCCAACCGACGCCGGATCAGCCCTCCTCCGCCATGGACAGTAGCTACAGAAAATGGGTATGGCAGCCCCTTCTTGGCCCGTTTTAGCCGCCTTCCCGAGCCCGGATGCTCGGCCCGCTTTGAGGAAAGTTGTTCTCCTCGGCGTCCCCGTCGTTTTGGTTCACTCGGATCGCTAATCCGGTGAGTTTAACTCACTAAATCTTGATTAGAGTGTTAATGATGCCCTAAGTGTGCTTAGTCTAATTAAGTAAGTTTAGGTGGTTAGATTAGTTTAATTGGATGATGATTAGATTAGGGTGTTTAATTAAGTTAAAATGTGTTTAGTTTAAGGTTAAGTATGTTTATTTTTAATATAAAGCCTTGATGTGACATATAGGATTTTAATTTTGAATTATTTAATTGCTTCGAAATTCTGGAAATTATAATATTATATTATAATCCGAAATTATTAAAATATTATTATTTATAATAATAATAAAATGGAAAAATTATTTTTGACCCGGTTGCTCAAATTTCGTGCGATCGCTTCGTTGTGTGATCGGATTTTGAAATCGATGATTGGATATTATAAATTGAGCGTGGATCGTGAAAGATATGGATATTATTATTATATTAATTTTCGGAATAAATTTAATTATTTAATAAATTCCGAAAAATTATTTTGGGACCCTAAATTCTCAGAATTTCGTGCTGATCGCTGCTGTGCATTTAGAATTTGATATTGATTATTAGTTGTGGCAAATTGAGTGTGATTGTGATATATATGAATTCTTTATAAATTCCTAAGTGTAGAAATTGATGGGAAATTGGCCGTGATGAACCACCACATGAGAGGTCGTCTTAAGTGAGGCGTGATGAACCACCTATTAGAGGTGGTGCTTGATGAGGCCGTGATGAACCACCTATGAGAGGTCATGCCCGGTGAGGCCGTGATGAACCACCTATGAGAGGTCGTGCCCGAGTGAAGTGGTGATGTGATGAACCACCTATTAGATGTCGTCTTGATGGCCGTGATATGCCACCCGAAAGAGGTCGCGCCCGATAGGGCCGTGATATGCCACCTATTAGAGGTCGCGCCCAGCCAGGCCGTAATCTACCACCTTTTTAAAGGTCGTGCCGAGTGGGGCCGTGATGCCACTGATTCTAATTATGCCGGGTGGGGCCATGATTAAGAGTAATGATTGATTTGCTGAATTGACATGTAATCGGTCAAGTCGATTGATCGCTGAGACGATCCAAGTGGTTGAATTGTTCTGATGACGTGATTGTGCCATGGTTGTTTGGTTATCATAATTGTACGTGGTTGAATTATATAAATTGTGCTAACCTGCAGATGAAGGCTGAGGTGAGGTAAGTCTTCTGTGTGATGTGGCTAGGCCACCCGGGGCATATTTTCTTTCTAATAGGGGTTTAGGGGTTGAACTTGCTGAGACATCGTCTCATCCCGGTTGTGGGATTAAAATTTCAGGTCCTGGTGGACGGAGCGGCCGATAACTTTGGTTGACTATTAAGGAGTTGCGGAGGTGAAGTCATAAGGATTGGAGAACGTGTCTGACTTGTAGGTTATAGGACAGTTCCTTTTTAAGAGCCGGTCTTTTGTAGATTGTTGGCCGTAGACGTCTGTTTGTAATTCTTGAAATTATGAAAGTGTTATGCTGTGGTTTTGCTTCCTGCTTTTCTATCCCGTATTTTATTGTCAGGGGTTTTATAATATGCTTCCGCATGTGCATTAAAGATATGATTGGGTCGGCGACATAACCTGGGAACGTCGCATTTGAATGACCATGGTGGGATGTTGGCGCGCTCGAGGTTCGGGGCGTGACAGGACACAACTTAAGAATAGGGGGAAAACATAGTCCCACTCGGCAACTTTTAATATTCAATGGCTTATGGTCCCACTCGACTATTCTTTATGTCACGCACCGAACCTCAAGTGCGCCAACATCCCACCATGGTCATGCAAATGCGACATTCCCAAAAGTGTCGCCGACCCCATTCATTTATTATTATTGCGCAAGCGAACGTATTATAAAACCCTTGACAATAAAATACGAAATAGAAAAGTAGGAAGCAAAACCACAACATAACACTTTCATAATTCAACGGAATTACAAAACGAGATCTACGGCCAAAAGTCTACAAAAGACCGGCTCTTAAAAAGGAATTGTCCTACGACCTACAAGTCGGACACGTTCTCCAATCCTTATGACTCCACCTCTGTAACTCCTCAAGGCCAACCAAAGTTATCTGCCCGCTCCGTCCACCAGGGACCTGAAATTTTAATCCCACAACCGGGATGAGACATTGTCTCAACAAGTTCAACCCCCTAACCCCTATTAGAAAGAAAATACGCCCCAAGTGGCCTAGCCACAACATCAAGAAAACTTACCTCGCATTAGTCTTCATCTGCAAGTTAGCACAGTTTATATAATTCAACCACGTGCAATTATGATAACCAAACAACTGTGGCAATATCACATTATCAGAACAATTCAACCACTTGGATCGTCTCAGCGATTAATCGACTCGGCCGATTACATGTTATTCTAGCAAATCAATCAATGCTTCCAATCACGACCCTATATGAAGGTTTAACGACCAGTGGCAATCACGGCCCCACTCGGCACGACTTTTAATTAGGTGATAGATCTCGGCCCGATGGGCACGACCTCTAATAGGTGGTCAATCATGGCCCTATTGGGCACGACCTCTAATAGGTGGTCAATCATGGCCCCACTGGGCACAAACTTTAATAGGTGGTCAATCACGGTCGTTCTTCCATCAAATTTTGACACTTGGGATTTTATAAAAGAATCTCTATTTATCGCAATCACACTCCATTTGCCACAATTAATCATCAAATTCAAATTCTAAATACACAAAGAGCGATCGGCACGAAATTCTAAGCAATCGAGGTCAAAAATAAATTTTCCATTTTTTTATATAAATTTCAAAATATAATATAATATTATAAATTCCAGAATTTCGAAACAATTAAATAATTCAAAATTAAAATCCTATTATGTCCCTCAAGGCTTATCATTAATTAACCTTCTTACCCTTAATTAAGCACCATTTAAATTAAACAAATCTCTTAATCCAATTCATACTTAAATATACTAAACTACCCACCTAAACTCACTTAATTTAGGCTAAGCACACTTAGGGCATCATTAATTGTCTAATCAAGATTTAGTGAGCTAAACTCACCGAATTAACGAGCCGGGCGGACCAAAACGACGGGGACGCTGAGGGGAACAACTTTTCTCAAAGCGGGCCAAGCATTCGGGGTTGGGAAGCTAGCCAAAACCAGGCTGCCATACCCACAAAACCAGCTGATGTTTGAGGTCGAACGGAGGTGGCTCGGCAAAGGTTCGGGTGCGAAACCGGCGAAGGAGGACGGTGGCTGCTCTAACGGTTCTTGGCGATGGCTCCGACGACTTTCCGGCGGCCCTAGCGATGCGGCGGCAAAGAATCGAACGAAGGTGCTAGAAGCTCGGGGCCGTGCGAGCAAGGAGAAGTAACGTGTGACGGCTGGCCGGCGAGCGCGCGCGGGGGCGTGCGTGGACGATCGGCGTCGGTGACGGCGACGTGCGGTGGTGAGCAGGCGACCAAGCGGGCGAAAGGGGTGGCATCGGGGCAGGTCCGGTTGGAATCCCCCTCTCTCTCCTCTTTTCCCATTCCAAGAAGCTAGAGGTTGAAGATGATGTTGATAGGTGCCTTTTTTAGATCAAATCTCTACCCTCCACTTATCAAGCTCCCATCACTTGGCCCCAACCACCATGACATAAGGTGATATCATCTTCCACTATCTTCAATCTCCCACAACCTCTTCCAATAGGTTCAATTTCATTTTCCGCCGGGGCATGAAATCTTGCTCAACAATTTCTTCAATTCCAATCAATTCTCTTCCAATTGAGTCCAATTAAAGTCCATAAATTAATCCAATGTCACCACACTTCAATTCACATCTTCATTTGTCCATAGAATCAACTTAAGTCCCAAAAACACGACCAAGGCGGGGCCTACTAATTTCTCGAGCCAAATTAGCCATTCTCGATTAATTTGCTGAAAAACTTTGATTACATGAAAAATCTTCCGAAGACGAGTCAATGATTCTAAAATGATTTGTGACACATCATGACTTCCAATTTCTGAATTCGATATCAATTTCACGGTTAATTTCACTTCGGCACGATACTAGCGCATCCTGATTTACCGGGTAGCTTTTAAAAAATTTTATGCATTTGACATGTGGTTGATCAATTCAAGCCACAATGTACATCTTTGACACATTGGCGACTTTCGGTTGTCAGGGTAACCTAAAGGTTTCAAATACAGACACAGGGTACCCAATCGACAGAAAAGTCGGTTTAGTGTCGATCGACCAGAATTGTGCGATCTGGTGGAATCACCCACACTTGATCACATGCTTCTGTCGAGTCAACCTATCTCCAGTCTCTAATCGATTTTTATTTGTGCTGTAATGACCCTTACAGATTAGCTCGGTTGAAAGGTCGTTTTTTGGTCAAATTCTCAAGTCTAGTGCATTAGAATTTCTTAACGGCTTCATCTAATAAACTAGTTTTCACATGAGTAGCCGACTCAAGGAAAAGAACTATATGCGTGCCAACGAAATGCCCGTCTCAATTTATTGAAAATAGAATTGGAAAATCAGGATGTCACACTTTAGGTGACAAACTACGGCCCAATGGGCGCAACCTTTAATAGGTGGCAGATTACGGCCTTATCAGGCATGACCTTTGATAGGTGGCAGATTACGGCCTTATCAGGCGCGACCTTTGATAGGTGGCAGATTATGGCCTTATTATGCGTGACCTTTAATAGATGACAGATTACGGTCTTATCAAACGCGACCTTTAATAAGTGGCAGATTACGGCCTCGTCAAGCGCGACCTTTAATAAGTGCCAAATTACGGCCCAACAAGCGTGACCTTTGTGAGGTGGCAATTTACAGCCCAACGGGCGTGACCGATTCCAAATTCAATGGCAAAACTCGGCCCCACTAGCACGGCCATACTTTGGCAGCTTTCAAGGTTCTACTCTCAACCTTTCACAGTCAAATTCTAATTGAATACCAACACTAATCAATTTTGGGATAAATCCCCACATACTCATCAACTCACTAAATTTCCACAAACCAGTGCTCAATTGAATAAACAGAAAGCCCCACTGCAATCAGCACAAAATTTTGGTCACCGGCAATCCCGGTTGAATTTCCAAAAATAAATAATTAAATAATTAATTTCGAAAATTAATATTTAATTCCTAAAAATTCCACTTAGGAACACCTAATTAACACCCAATAAGGGTCGGGAAAAATCCCAAGAAGCATCCAATAAATAGTATTACGTGTCTACTCGCTAATTGCACAATCCGATTGACTAACATGCATCACAATTATCTAATAATCACTAATCTACTCTAATCTAACCACCTAATTGTACTTAATTAAATATAATCAACATTTAAGTATAATTAGCAAACTAAGAAAGCATTAGTGAGCAAAACTCACTTGAATTAAGATTAGCTCGGATCAAAACGATGAGCACGAGGCGAAGCTCGATTCTCTCCAAAGCGATTCCGCCAATTGGGGTCAAGACGGACCCAAAATTGCCACGCAAGCGTTATAACCCTTTCTGGAAATTACTGAAATGGGCTGACACGAGGCTAATTTGAGCACGACTCGGGTTGGATCCTGTCACCGGGAGTGGAGAGCGGCCCGTGGCCAAAACGGCCATGAACCGGACCAACTTGTGACCGTTAAACTTGCTGGAGCGAGCTGCTGGACCCGCTGAACTAGGCTGCTAAACGGCTTCAAGGGTGGGCCGATGTAGGTGGTCGTGAAGATGGCTTCAAGATCATGGAGACGGCCCCGAGTGAGGCAGCAAATTCGGTCCAGTAGAGGTGTTGTCGTTGACTTGAAGCGAAGCAGCGCGTGGAGATGGCGACGGACGAAGATGGGGCTAAGGTGGGGTAAGTGATGCGAGGGAAGTGGACTGCAACAGCACAAAAGGAAAGAAGACTCCTTCGGTCTTGATGAGGGGGACAGCGAACAGAGCAAAAACCGAATGGGACAGGGGAGGGTGTTCGTCCACGTCGCCCAGAGAGAAAGAGAGAGAGAGATATTTGTTTAAGGGATAAGTAAGGACTCGGTCAAACAGGGGAAAGTAGAGTTGAATTTTGCAGAGAGAAATCGGTGGGGCATGAACCGAGAGAGAGAGAGAGAGAGAGAGAGAAATGTGTGGATGGTAATCACGCGCGAGGAAAAAAGAAAAGAGAACGTGTGAGGAAGGGGAGACAGCGCAGGTCCAAAAGAAATAAAAGAAGAATAACCTAAAAAATTAAATTGAGATTAAAATTTTAATCGACTATAAAACAACTTTGACAAAAGGTCATTCCCGGGCCAAACTCTTCATCCAATCCGAAATTTGGAGTCTAAACGAATGACCAAGATAAGACGGGTTCTTATCTCACGAATTTCTCTCAAAACCGAACTCTGAATCAATTTTCTCGGCATCCAATTTTCTGAACAAATAAATTCGGTTGAGGTCCGATTTGAAATTAGAAAAAGCCCAAACAACTTCAATTCACCGATTCACTTACACCAGATGCCAAATATCTCTTCAAATTGACCAATCTGAATTTTTGCTCGTTCTCCGAATCGTCTATCTCGATTCCCTAAAAATCCCGAACTCTCCAGAATTTTCTCAAAAGGTGAGTCGACGTTCTTAGAATGACTCATGACACGACAGGATTTCCAATTTCTAAAATCGAATTCAATCGCGGTTATTTTCCATCAAACGCATTTTTAGTGTAACTTTACCTACCGAGTAGCTTCTAGGAATTTTTGGTGCAATTGACTCGTGGTCGATTTTTTTCAAACCACAATGAACCCATCCGACACATTGGCGACTCTCAATGGTCATAAAAATCTCAATATTTCAAATATGGGCACAGGGTAACCAAAACGACAGAAAATCGGTTTAGTACCGATCGATGAGAATTTTGCAATCAGGTGGCATCATCCACACTTGATCACACATCTCAGTTGAATCAACCTATCTCCGATTTCTCATCGATTTTAACAATGCCGTAATGACCCTTGCAGACTAGCATGATCGAGCAATCAATTCCCTCGAGGTTCAAGTCTATTACGTTTAAAATCCCGAATGGCTTCACCGGATAGGCCAGGTTATCTCGTGAGTGGTCAACTCAGAGAAAAACACTATAGTCACGTTGACGAGAGGCCCATCTTATCCAATCGAAATCAAAACCTGAAATTCAGGATGTCATACTAATTCTCTCCTTTTCTCTCAAAGATCCTACAATATTTACACCCTAACCACATAAGATCATGATCAAATATGAGCCCGAGGTGAAACATTTCTTCAAAGCAAGTGAGTCTGGTAACAATGGATTTACTAGGATCGGTGATTCTCTTAGACCATATCTGTATCCTAGGGCTACGCCATCCGATAAAATCAAAGTGGGAGAGACATTCTAGCATTGGAGAAGTGCGAATCTATTAACAAATCATACGTTTTCAACATTAGGGAGTTGCGTCCGATTCCACGTGCCATATCCATGTTCTTCTTTTTTCAAGATCTCCAAGAGGAAGGACAATGCTACGACAATAAGTGATCGAATAATAAATTTAACATAACAAAAAATAAATCGAATGCCGAATTTTCATGGTTCGGTCGGTCGATATGACTTATGTTCACGGGGAGAACAACAAACAATTACACTATAAATTAAACAATACAATGAAGATTACATTTACACTTGAGTTATTCAAACATTCTCAATGTTTTTCAATCTCCAATTACAATCAATGACCCACATGTGTTTACCCTATAATTTCTCACGAAATAATTTCTCATTCTTACAAAGGAATTCAAAATCTTACTAAGCTTTAATGAGAATTGGGGGCTTGGTCTAATAATTTATCCTCATACATACAAACTTTAATGATAATGACTCTCAAAAGTCACAAACCTTTGTAATTCCGTAATCACACAATCTGATCAAATAGGAATAGTCATAGTCGATAGAGGACAACATTAGCAATTAACTAGTCCTTGACAATCCCAACAACATCACAAAAATACTTCAAACGGTAATTTTATTTAACTTGGTCCTATTTCGCTGTGGCATGGTAGGAAACGGCTTTATAAAAGCTACACAAATCAATTTCATCAACCAATGTTTACTTCGGCATGCTACTATTCCTCGCTACGATGTAATGATGATTGCCTTCTCACATTTCTTTAAGTGGATAGAGACAAGACGGAAAGAATTAGCATAGCCCACGGCAGACCATCTCCTTTTCCGTTGATGATTGCCTACTCATGTTTAGCTTACTTCGATAAAGCATAGAAAATACCAACTCTCTAATGTTTCTCTCGTTTCACGAGAAAGGTGGCGCTTTTGAAATATATTTTCAAGAAAGCTATATTCCAAGAAAATATAATTATTTTTTGGGATTTGGGTGAATCTTAAAAATGAAATATAAAATATTTTCCTTCATACACTCTTTTTCAATAATTTTATTTTTTTATTTTTTTAAAATCGATTTTTCATTATTTTTTATTTTTTTAAAATCTATTATTAAAATTTTTTATTTCTCTTTTCATTTTCCTTGTTTTTATCTTCTTCTTCAACTAGTTGTTGGCCATGGCGATGGCCAGCGACCAGCCACAGGCGAGCCTCAAGCTCACCAACGAGCACGAGGCTCACCCACCTCTTGCGAGCCCAGGTTCTCCACACACTAAATCAGCAAGCGCGAGTGTCAAGTTCGGGGGGCTTACTTAATCGGCAAGTGAGAGTCTCTTACTCTATAATCTGGAGAGGCCCAAGGTCAATGAGTGCGAGCCTCACCATAGGTTCAAGCTCGCTGACCTTGGGCCTCGCTAGATTGGTGAGCCTCAAGCTCACCGACTTCGAGCCTTGCCTATGGCCAATTGTCGGCCATCGCTGTGTCTAGCAAGTGGCTGAGAAAGAAGAAAAGAAAAAGAATTAAAGAATTAAAAAGAGAAAGAAGTGGGGGCTTGTAGGTATGTGAGATAAGAGAGAGCAAGTGGGGAGGCTGGGGATCGGCCAAGAAAGAAGAAGAGGAAGACAAAGAAAAAAAATAACTCGAATTTAAAATAAAATAAAATAAAAAAGGAAAGAAGTGCGGGCTTGTAGGAATGTGAGATGAGAGAAAGCAAGTGAAGAGGCCAGTGATTGACCAAGAAAGAAGAAGAGGAAAACGAAGAAAAGAAAAAGAAAAAGAAGAAAAGAAGAAAAGAAAAAATAACTCAATTTTTTTGGAAAAAAAAAATAAAGAAGTGGGGGCTTGTAAGGGTGTGAGATAAGAGAAAGCAAGTGAGGAGGTTGGCGACCAACTGAGAAAGAAGAAGAGGGAAAACAAAGAAAAGAAAAAGAAAAAATAATTCAAATTATTTAAAAATGAAAAAATAAAAATAAAAGAAAGAAGTGGGGGCTTGTAGGGATGTGAGACTAGAAAGAGCATGTGAGGAAAATACTTTTCTCTATTTTAGAAGACTTTTTTCATTTCATGAAAAATATTTTTGCCAACCAATTATTTTCCATGAAATGAATGCTGGAAAATTCTGAAAATATTTTCTTAAAAATAATTTTTCGCAAAATAAACGGAGCCTTCATGGAAAATAATTTCCAGAAAAACGTTTTCTAATTTTTTCAATGTTCATTTCACAAAAAATAAATTAGTCAATGAAAACATTTCCACCAATGGAAAAAAAAAAACTCATTCAAAAGTGAGGAAAATGTTTTCCACTTTTTGAAAAGGGAAAACATTTTCCACTACTCTTTCTTTCACTAATCTGTTTAGTTATTTTTTATTTTGCATTACTTTTTTTTTTTAAATTAAAATTTTTAATTTTTATTTATTTTCCTTTTTTTCTTTAGTCGGTTGTCAATATGAGGCTCAAGCGTCGCCAAATTTGCAACACTCAAGCCTTGCTAAAGGGCCATGAGGCTTGGGCCTCGTCAAATCGGTGATACTCGAGCATCGCCAAAGGGCGGCGAGGCTTGAGCCCAAGCTTGCCCAGCTGTCACCATGGTCGACAATCAATTGAGGAATGCAAAATGAAAATAATTAAAAATTCGATTTTTCTAAAAAATAAAAAGGAACAAATAAAATAAAATAAAATAAAAATGATCAAAATGAGTGCACAGAGGAAAATCAAATAGAATGCCTAACGGTATGATCATTTTCATGTTTTAGCCAAATATTGGAAAATATTGTTATTATGTGAAAAATGATTTTTAGAAAATATTTTCTAGAAGCGTCACATTTTCCAAAAACGGAGCCTTAATATTTTAATGCCCCTCTCACATGTAAGCCGAATTTATGACATGAGGAATTTGATGAAGGAGTCACACATGCAAGTGAATTGTGCAAAACTTGTACACTTGTATCTGATACTTGTTGACACCTAAAATTTTGATTAGGTTTTAATTAGGTTGTAATTTATTTTATTTTGTCCTGTTTCTCGGATAATAAATAATAATAAAAATAAATAAATAAAAACAGAAAAAATAAAAAAGAGAGCAGCCCATCGGGGCTAGGCCTGCGAGCCCAGCCCTCCTTCTCTCTTGCGTGGGCCCCTTTGGCTCAGCCCACGCGAGGAGGCCCTTTTTCCCCCTCTTCTTCTTCCTTCCTCATTCCTCCTCCACTTCTGCAGACCACGCACTGCGACAACGACGCGCGACGAAGTGAGATAGCAACGGGACACTAGTTCGGCTGCACCCAAGGCCGATCGGCGCACGCCAACCGGCGGTCGAACCTCCGTCGACCGGCACCCCTTCCACCTATAAATAGGCCCCCCGACGAAGGCCAAAGGAGGACGGGCACACCGAGGAAGGTCGAAGGCACGCAAGCTCCGATAATTTCCCACCTAGAGAATTCGAGGGAGGTCCGAGAGCGAGCAACCCCAAATCTACTCAGAGGTCGGCCGGAGAGGAGGAGGTTTGGAGCTGAGTGAGGTCGGCCGGAGAAGGAGGTCGTCCTGGTGCCAGATCTGAGAAGCCGAGGACCCGCCGTCACTACCGTCCCTCCTGACGCCGTCCACCAAGCTCCGCCGAAACCCCTAGCTGCCTCAAGCTGTACCCAACTACATTGCCGCGATCGATCTGCTGCACCACGCTAGATCAGGAAGTTGAAGGGCTGCCGTCGCTCCCCCGTCGTTGTCACTGCACCTGCAGCCCCTTGTCACCACCTTCATCCGCCGCCTTGTCAAGCCACCGCCGTAGAACGCACCACTGCCATAAAACAGGTAACGGTAGATGCCAAGCGCCACCTCCAATCACGCCCAGTCCGCCGTTCCCCTTTGCATCTCGACGCCTCAGCCGCCCTCACCAGCACCGTGAAGACCTGAGCAGAGAGAGGTGCCCATCGAGTCTAAGTCTGGTCGAGCGAAACCCCCATCCGGGTAGGGTTTCCCTGTGTTGGGCCTGTGTGTGTGGGCTAGGTAGTGTTGGGTTGTAATTTTTTTGTGAAGTGGGCCAAAATCGGCTTTGGCTTTTCCGCTTAAAAGGAAAAAATCCTAAGCTGGGCCCGCGGTCTCGAGTGGACGACTCGAGTGGGACCCAACCCGAGGATCCGACCCGGTTCGTTTTTATATTATTATAATATAATATAATATTTTCAAAATAAAAAAATAAAAAATAATAATTTATTTTCCAAAAAAAAACCAAAAAATCAAAAATATCCATATTTTCCCAAAAACACCAAAAAGTCATAAAAAGCCAAAAAAATGATTTTTATTTCCAGAAAAAGATCAAAAAAATCCTTTTATGTCCCAAAAATGAGAAAATGATCCAAAAATGTTTTTCTTCTAAAATGCATGGAAAACCCCTCAAAAATCCAAAAAGCCTTAGGGTTTAAACAAGATTAGGTACCGAAAGGGTATTAGTGATTAACTAGTATAATCAAGTCCACGATCCTAATTTTTCTGGTTGCGTAGGAGCAAATATTTCTCCCGATACTTCGCTTGGGTTTCTAATCGACCCACCCCAAATCGATTAGTAGCGACTCTGTTTTAAAATTAACTCACAGGTTAAAAACATCAAACCATTAATTCATGAATTGGTAGACTTGGGAAAGTCCGAGCTACGCTTAATAAACATAGCCGAACCATTAGCCTCCGCAAGGCGCCCACCCCACGGGGGTCAAAAAAAAAAAAAAGATCGTGACAGCTTGGCGACTCCGCTGGGGATTTGAAGACTTAGGCATTTTTTATCTTGTTTAAATGCTTTGCTAATTTGGTTTTCTTTATGTAAAGGTTAGTAGTTTTTATTTTATTATGTTAAAATAAAATATTTTGTGATTATAAACTGTTATGCATGCTTTATTGTTTTAACACTACACATGGCACATAACTCGGCCGCCGGACCTGGGCCGCCATAGGAAATCTAGAATGGTGTTAAGAAAGATACGGCCTTGAACGTGAGACTGCATTGTAGAGGTTGCATTTCCTTTCCTCGAATTTCTTTAGCCGAGGTTAAGAGGGTACGCTGCCAAAGCGAGACTACAATGGGTGGATACCTTTTTTATTTCAACAAACCTTTTCAGATAGAAATCGAGCCATAGATCCCATGTGCATGTTCTTGTGTTTGCCATTTTCTTTAAAAGCAAAGTAATTTCTTTACTTTTACTCAGTCTTTTTTATTGGCCCATGGCAATTTAGGGTAGGTTTTTCGAGTCCCAGTTTATATGCGATGGGAGAAGACAATATCCAGTTTATTCCCGCTCCTAAAACGGAGCTCTTTAGATGGCGGGGTCAATTGGACCAATTTCCCAAGAGCACATGAAAGCCAAAATCGATCACCTCCCATCATTGTTCCAAATCTCTGTTCATCCTGAAGTCCTGCAGGCCATGGCACATTTCTGGTGCCTGAGGACATCCACTTTTATGTTTGGTAGGTTCGAGCTAACCCCAACTTTGGAGGAATATAGCATCATCACTAGAAAGTTTCTTAAGAATTGGCTTGTTAGGCCACCAACAAGCATTAACCCGTTGCGTGGATTAGCACCGCTTTTAAGAACTGAAGTCTATGTTGTGAGACAAACTCTTGAAAACAACCATAACACCTGCCCACTAGCATTTTTGATTGCTTGTTTTGAAAATCGACCCATGACCCAAAAAAGTGAAATTTTCCTTCTAGCCTTTTTCGAGTTCATCATTTTTCCCCCATCAAAGAAACGCCATAAGTCCCTCAATGGCATGGGTGGTTGATCAGGTCTCGAGAGGGCAAAATTGCGTCAACATGATTTTAGCCGAAACGTTTTTATCTCTTAATTTTTTTAAGGAAAACACGAAAAAAATCATGCGGGCCTCCCCGAAAATTTTGCAGGTTTGGTTCTTTTCTCACCTAAGCGAATTTCGATGCCTCATGCAATCATCCGAAAATGATTTCGAAAATCCATTACAAAAATTTGTGATCCTAGAACCGTATATTCCCAACCAAAACTATTTTAACTGGATAAATTTCTTAAGAAACCCCATTCCTGAGACATTCCAATGGTGTGCCAGTTGGTTTCATGAAAAGAGAGCTCACTTAGCTTACAACGTAGCCATCCAATTCCATTGCTCAGTCTCACCGGTGGCACCCCTTATTACCCATATAGGGTGGCCCAATAGTATGGAACCCTTCAGGAGATCCCGCCGCTTTCTAGGAGGAAAATACATACACTTTGTTTTACCCATCAAAGCCGTGACTACGCATCCGAGATTACAATTATCGAGGAAACATGGAGCAAGTGCCATCGCAAATGAATCATGGTTCCTAAAAGGCTTGAGGGACAGCAAAAAGCCCACCATGCCTCTAACTCTTACATCCACAATTATCGTATCCTGACAAAATTGAAGCCATCAATCCCTCACCCAATCAGCGAGGGCAACCGGCACAAGCAAGCAGAGCTTATACAAAGAGATTTGGAAATAGGCTGGATACATGTCTCAGAACCAATCCGAGGAAGCAAGCATTTGCGCAAGAACAAGACTCCCCGTCGCATATAAAATGGCAATCATGTGCCCCTTAGTGTTAATAATGTAAAAGTTTTGTCTCATTGTTTAGAGACTTTTGTTTAATATCTAGTATTTTACTCTGTCATTTCAATTCCAAGTTTTAGATGTCAGAAGTTGATGGTCTATAAAATCCTCTTTTGATAAGTAAAAGCAATTAGACTATTGTCATTGGTCAATCTTTGTCTACTTTCATGCTCATTCATGATTTTTTGCGATAACAGGTAATTATGAATCGCCGACTATCAACCACACGCAAATGGCCTCACATAATAGGGCTTGATCAGAATGATGTACAAAATGGCCTTGCCAGCATTGAAGAAGGCATAGGGCAGATGTCCATTATCCTTCAACAACTTTCAAAGCAAATGGAATCCACTCAAGTCAAACCCAACTTGGTAGCTGCTTTAAAAGTACTCCTAGCACCTGCGAATTTGCTAGAAGATAACCAACAAGATAGACAACTTGAAAAGATCATGAAAAAACTAAGCCATCTGCAAGAGCAAGATCCCATGGACTTGTCTAATTACACCGGCATTAAGATCCCTGAAGAGCTCAAGGCACCTGAATGCGAAAAGTATGCTAATACCTCTCACCCAGAGACCTACTTGCAAGCCTACTTGGTCCGAAAGATGATTCAATCATACCAACCAAACCTAACTGGCTCCGTCTTGCGATGGTACATTGTAAGGAAGATTAATCTCCTTAAAACCTGGGAGGAACTAATTGATGTTTTTCTTCAAGAGTATAATATTGACATTAGCCCCAACATCGCCCTACCCTATGAAAAACTGATAGTTGCGGAGCACGAGGAGCCAATAGTTGCAGAGACTGGAGAAGAGGATGTCGATAAAGCATTGCATGATAAATGGATGACTGAGCAGTATCTTAATGCTGAGAAGCTTCCCACTAGGAAAGGCAAGGAGCATGCAGATGAAGTCAACATTACTCAGAGCCGAAGCATGATGGGACGGCTTCTCAAGCTTATCGCAAGAGCTAGGGTCCAAAGAATGCCGACCCCCATCAACCTAGGAAGCGAAGCTCCACCATCTCCTACTTCCCTTGACAAAATCTAGCTAGCAAAACGAAAAGCTTTACTCAAAAGGTCCTGACCAAGAGTTAAGAAAAGAAAACCTTAGCAGCACGAGTCAACGCCTACCATTGAACGTAGGCAAAACCTGGCAATCAATGAGTCGCCACACCCGCACTTCGAGCATCCCCTGAGGATCCTAAGCCCATTAAAAGAGGGAGCATTCATCTTTGTCCGCCATAACTTGTCCCCCAATCAATTGCTAAGCTTGTCGCCTAACCATGAGGATGACGTAAACGTCTTATCCTCGTTTGGTAATTTTGACCCGGAAGAAAGTAACGAGATGAACTCAAGAGAATCTAGTTTTCTCGAAGCAACAGAGTTTACCATCGCAATGAATATGCAATGGGAAAACCAATGGCCTAACTAGGATACTGTAGGTCCGTCTTGCCCTCATAGTATCATGACCCCCGGAGAAACGTGGATACCTAATCTTCACAAGTATAACGGCACGACTTGCCTCGTGGCCCATTTGCAATATCTCTATGCTGAAATGAGTTAGTACTATAGCCCAATGTCATTCACAACTCGAGCCTTCCAAGAAAGCCTTACAGGGCCTGCATTGTAATTGTTCATCACAACAAATATCAACCTCATGAGGGATTGGAACGAGCTGTCTTCCACATTCCTTCATTAATACCAAAACCAGATTGGAACTTAACTGCCTTATGAGAACTTGGTTCACTTTAGAAGAAGACCAATGGAGGATTTCCGAGCATATGCAAGGTGGTGGAAGGCTTTTATGATGCAAACCTACCCTCAGCTAGCCGAAGAAGAAATGATAAAACTGTTCATAAGGGCTTTACCTCACAAGCATCATTGTTGGTTGCATGAGTTACACTTCCGTAGCTTCCATGAAGTGGTCCTCTCGTGCAAATACTTCGAGTCTAGTAGAGGCAAAGAGCTCTCAAGTGCTTGATTTCAGAGCCAACACTATCAAAGTGCTCATTTCCCGTAGGAGTTTTCATGGGTTTTGCTTGTTTTTATAATTTCATGTTTCTTATCATATTTAGTGTGCTACTTTGCATTTTCCATTCCAATATTCTAATATACGGTTCTAATATTTTGTTTTGAGAGCATAAAGCGGTATTTCAAACTAGCCCGGTGATGCTATCCAACCATGAAAAGAAAATATCATCCAATGAGAATACTGAAGGCTGGGCTTCCTCATGCTTTCTTCCCCCCAAAGATATATACTTTTGAAAAAAAAAATATCTCATTACCAAAAAACTTTTGTCAAAACAAGATATTAAATTTAAACATGTATGTCTTTCTGACTCACTCATTTCATGTCTTAGAATATCATCCCCTTTGACTTAGTGAGACAAGAAGCATTTGAAGCTGGCACATCGTGTGAACTCGCCAAATTCAAAGACACCCTTTCAAGAAAGCAAGGGCAAACAGAAAAGATCATGTTTTAAAAGGAGATGAAGGATGGGACGTAATAGGCACAGACATACTATCGAACTTGAAGTATGCATAACATGATAGCTCAAGGCAGGATGTTGCGAGTTCATTAATAGGACTTCCAGCTTCAATGAGCCAAGAAGCACAAAGAAGAAATTTCTTATCTTCCTTTGAATTGACTACTAATCCAGATAGTTGAAACGATCTCTAGCCCCTATTCAGATGATGACTTAGGGCCTAGAAACCTCACTTCGTGCTCCAGACGCATGCTCTCCCAAGAAGTAATTGCCATCAAAGAATTTGAGGTTTTAATTGTCCATCTCAGATTCCATAAAAGCTTGAAGTACATGACTTTGCTCAATGCTACTAATGGTCATATAGTCAAAGATAGAAGAAAATTCCATAGAAGGAAGGCGTTGAAAATGAATCAACAACCATCAATCATACATACATGGCCACAAATGAGGAAGGCCAATCGAAAGAAATGTCGAACTGTGTTGAAACAAAGATGTCGTCATTGACATTCAAGTATCCCTAGGAGTCAGCAAATACAAACTCTGGAGAAGAGTAATTTGTATCATTTCCAATACTCCCCCCTCTTTGAATTCACTTTTGACATATTCCCCCTATTGGTAGGAAGCATCAGGATACAAGAGCCAAACTTGATGGTTAGGTTTGGCAAATCAATATTGGCCAAGCTAGTACATGGAAATGACCAGTATCAAATTCACTTGACTTCGTGTAAAAGGGCGTGTCATCCAGAAGCCGATTTGGTTAAATGAAAAAAAAGCGCACTATTGACGCCACCGGTGCCTTAGCCTAGTGCAGGAGAATAATTGACTTAACGAAGCAAGAGACGTAGAACTTCGTGTCCCACTCGCCCTTTTGCTCCATCCAATCATCTACAAACCAGTGAAGGGTAATGTTGTATCGCTCTCAAGTTATTCGACTCTTGAAAGAGCTTCTGACTAACATGATCCATTTTATCTATTGTAGGATCACTTGACCGTAAAAAATGCGAATAACAAATCAAGGAAAGACATGTCAAACTCTGATAAGTTCTCCTAAGTAAAATGGCATCCTGAGCAATCACCAAAGCAAATGACAGAAAATCTTCAGGCCTCAACTTACATTTGATTTTGGCCAGACTAAATTGATTTACTTGTACATCTTCTCTTCAGTAGGGGCAAAAGCAAAGATGCCCGATCAGATTCCCAATCCTTAGCTGATCATTCATGTGTCATATCCCTAATCAATAGGGACAACCATCAACATCCATTTACGAATAACCCTTTTGATGTTCAAAATTTAACATATTTGGAAACACCTTTATGTTAACCCCTAAAGTTTTCAATACTGAGTCAAAACCATTCACTTGTTTTGAGAGTACAAACTCTCTCATGTTTAAAATGTTGCATGCATTTTCCAAATGGATTTTTGCATGATGATTTTGTCTATCTAGATCACTGATTCACTAAAGATTATTAGAATAGACAGTTAAGTGAAGAATACAAGATTGATTGAGCATGCTGGATGAGGCGCGTCAGAATGATGACAGACAAGCTATATCCTACACACAGTCCCCCATCTATACACTTGTGAGATAAGTGTAGAAGATTCCATGGTTGCAGGGTAAAAAGTTCTCCTGCGAATGGTACGATAACCAAAACAATGAGAGGCATTTCATTGCTCACCCCCTTCTTGAGTCTCATACACTGGTGAAGCTTCTCTCATACACTGGTGAAGCTTCTCTCATACCCCCGTTAAGAACCACCCCACACTGGGGCAGATCGGAGGCGAAGCAGCATCACAAGGTGAGAAGAGATATAGAATTTTTTTTGCTCGCACTTGCACCGATCTTCTGGTGTCTTTATTGCATATGAACACTCACGTTAATTTAAGTGCCTTAGAATGACGAAGAACAATTCCTTCTCTATGCACTTGTCCGCATCGCACAACCCAAGTGAGTCTATAATTTTACCCTCACATTGAGACAAAGTAGAAGTTATTACCATAGCCTAGAGCGCCAGCTGACGATGAAGACTCAAGGGTCTAAATAACGATGCTTCAGTTGAACTTGCCTAGATTAGTTCCTCAAGCAACAAAAATGAAAAAACTAGGGACATAAAATAAAAATAAAAAAAGCAGTGTACCTGGTAAAAGCAAGATCAAATGCCCATAAATGAAGAATTGGAATAAAAAATAAGGGCATGAAAAAGCAGTTTGCCTGGTAAAAGTAAGGCCAATACCCCCCCCTCCCTCGGGTCAAAAATGTAGCCAAGAAAAAGTTGTTGCTGTAGTCTATAGAACCTCCATTTGACAAGAAAGACCAGTGACAAATACCGAGACAATCACCAACTCTCACCCTCTTACATGTGAGCTAAGTCTACATTACATTCCCATTGTAAAAGTCTCTTCAGACTAGGGGCACCTCAATTAACGTAGGATTTCATATGTTTATAAACATCGCTTGAAGAAGTACAAGCAAGATTATTCTATCTCTTTAGTAGGATTCTTGACTTGAAAACCCGGGGATGATCGTCCGGCACTTCGTTCATGAGCCTTGACCTCAACAGTCCCCTTTGATGAGCCGCTGACCAAGACTTCATCACAGTTTCGATAAAGACCTCTCACATTGGTAAGGTCGTACCGTTTGCGAGAATACTCGGACCTTTGTTGACATGATGACAGTGAGATAGTGTGATCCTTATAAATCTCGCATCAATGGTTAGGATAACCTTTTCCATGAGAGTGAGAGAAAAGTCCTTTCAAACTGAAAGTCCCTCATCTAGCATGCTCAAGACATCTACATCTGCTCAAGACATCTACATTCTAAATGAAGGTTGTCTTTTAAAGTCTTCCCCAGTGGAATTCGGATGATGCAAAACTGACAAAGTTGTCATGCATGAATCCTATTTTGAACTCATGAATTTACAGTATATACAATCATGTGTGCTTATTGTGCAAATAGCAGACATACTCTCAGAGATTAAAGATATTGCCAGGTAAGCATATCCCTATCCGCATTTGTCTTAAAATACCTACCACTATCCAGGTACTCTCTTCTTGACACTCGACCTATTCGAGTCGTCCCTTGAGTTTGGGTACTTGCAACTGTCTAAGTATCCCCTGTCTTTGAGTACCCACCACTTGCCAAGTACTCCCTCTTATCGACACTCGACCTGTTCGAGTTGTCCTCAGAGTATTGATACTTGCGAACGTCCAGGTATCCTCTAAGAATTTGTACTTGTGATCATCCAAGTACCCCTTCGATACATGTGTTGATCCAGGTTTCCTCCAAGAGTTTGTACTTGTGATCATCCAAATACCCCTTCAATACCTGCAAGCAATCTGATATTTTTCAGCATCTAGTACTTGTGATTATCCAGGTACTCCTTCAACGCTTACGAATATCCAAGGTACGTCTTTGATATTCCTAATTACCAGGAGGTGAGAGACATTCATGAATATGTGAGATACGTCCTCAATATTCCCAATTACCAGGAGGTGGGAGACCTTCATGAATATGTGAGGTACATCTTCGATATTCCCAAATTACCAGGAGGTTGGAGACCTTCATGAATATGTGAGGTACGTCCTTGATATTCCCATTACCAAGAGGTGAGAGACCTACATGAAAATCTAAGGTACGTCCTCGATATTCCCATTACCAAGAGGTGAGAGACCTTCATGAATATCTAAGGTACATCCTCGATATTCCCATTACCAGGAGGTGAGAGACCTTCATGAATATCTAAGGTACGTCCTCGATATTCCCATTACCAGGAGATGGGAGACCTTCATGAATATGCGAGGTACGTCCTCGATATTCCCAATTACTAGGAGGTGAGAGACCTTCATGAATAGGCGAGGTACATCCTCAATATTCCCAATTACTAGGAGGTGAAAGACCTTTTATGAATATCTAAGGCACGTCCTCGATATTCCTATTACCATGAGGTGAGAGACCTTCATGAATATCTAAGGTACGTCCTCGATATTCCCAATTACTAGAAGGTGAGAGACCTTCATGAATATTTAAGGTACATCCTCGATATTCCCATTACCAGGAGGTGAGAGACCTTTATGAATATGTGATGTACGTCCTTGATATTTCCAATTACCATGAGGTGAGAGACCTTCATGAATATGTGATGTACATCCTCGATATTTCCAATTACCAGGAGGTGAGAGACCTTCATGAGTATGCGAGGCACGCCCTCGATATTCCCATTACCAGGATGTGAGAGACCTTCATGAATATCTAAGGTACGTCCTTGATATTCTCAATTACTAGGAGGTGGAAGACCTTCATGAATATGCGAGGTACGTCCTCAATATTCCCAATTACCAGGAGGTGGAAGACCTTCATGAATATGCGAGGTATGTCCTTGATATTCCCATTATCAGGAGGTGAAAGACCTTCATGAATAACTAAAGTACGTCCTCGATATTCCCAATTACTAGGAGGTGAGAGATCTTCATGAATATCTAAGGTACGTTATCGATATTCCCATTATCAGAAGGTGGGAGACCTTCATGAATATGCGAGGTACGTCCTCGATATTCCCAATTACCAGAAAGTGAGAGACCTTTATGAATAGGCGAGGTACGTCCTCGATATTCCCAACTACTAGGAGGTGAGAGACCTTCATGAATATCTAAGGTACGTCCTCGATATTCCCATTACCAGGAGGTGAGAGACCTTCATGAATATCTAAGGTATATCTTCAATATTTCCAATTATCAGGAGGTGAAAGACCTTCATGAATATCTAAGGTACGTCCTCAATATTCCCATTTCCAGGAGGTGGGAGACATTCATGAATATGCGAGGTATATCCTCGATATTCCCGATTACCAGGAGGTGAGAAACCTTCATGAATAGGTGAGGTACGTCCTCGATATTCCCAATTACCAGAGGTGGGAGACCTTCATGAGTATGTGAGGTACGTCCTCGATATTCCCAATTATCAGGAAGTGAGAGACCTTCATGAGTATGCGAGGCACGCCCTCGAGATTCCCATTACTAGGAGGTGAGAGACCTTCATGAATATCTAAGGTTCGTCCCCGATATTCCCATTATCAGGAGGTGGGAGACTTTCATGAATATCTAAGGTACGTCCTCGATAATCCCAATTACCATGAGGTGGGAGACTTTTATGAATATGCAAGGTACATCCTCAATATTCCCAATTGCTAGGAGGTAGAAGACCTTTATGAATATGCAAGGTACATCATCAATATTCCCAATTACTCGGAGGTGGGAGACCTTTATGAATATGTGAGGTACGTCCTTGATATTCCCAATTACCAGGAGGTAAGAGACCTTCATGAGTATGCGATGCACACCCTCGATATTCCTAATTACCAGGAGGTGAGAGACCTTCACAAATATCCAAGGTACGTCTTCGATATTCCCAATTACCAGTAGATGAGAGACCTTCATGAATATGCGAGGTACGTCTTCAATATTTCCAATTACTAGGAGGTGGGAGACCTTCATGAATATCTAAGGAGGTGAGAGATCTTCATGAATATGCGAGGTACGTCCTCGATATTCCCCGTTTACCAGGAGGTGGGAGACCTTCCCAAATTGCTCTAATAGGCGACCGAAGAAAGGTTCGAGCCCTAGAAAAGCGATTCCCTGTCAAGGCGACTGAAGAAAGGTTCAGGTTCTAAACAAACCACTTATTACTCCAACAGGCGACCAAGAAAGGTTCGGATCCTGAAAAAGCAATCTCTTCATGTCACCAAGTAAGATGATGCCTTGATACTTGCCAAACTCGGGGTTTGCACCCTATCTTACTCACTCTCGGTAAGTAACTACAAGTATCTTCTTATCTATCTTACTACATATAATGCTACGTTACTCTTCCTTGCATAGGACACTAGATCCCAAATAAGATATAATTTATTGCATATGCATAGGCAAAATTTAGGTATCAGTTTGTCTTTGAAAGCAACCTCTGCGAACTCACCTTCAAAGAGCGGCAACTGTTGACACCTAAAATTTTGATTAGGTTTTAATTAGGTTGTAATTTCTTTTATTTTGTCTTGTTTCTTGGATAATAAATCATAATAAAACAAAAAAAAAAAAAAAAAGAGCAGCCCATCAGGGCTGGGCCTGCGAGCCTAACCCCTCCTTCTCTCTTGCGTGGGCCCCTTTGGCTCGGCCCACACGAGGAGGCCCTTTTTCCCCCTCTTCTTCTTCCTTCCTCCTTCCTCCTCTCGCTTCTGCAAACCACACGCTGTGACAATGACGCGCGATGAAGTGAGATAGCAATGGGACACCAGTTCGGCCGCACCCAAGGCCAATCGGCGCACGCCGACCGACGGCCAAACCTCCGTCGACTGGCACCCCTTCTGCCTATAAATAGGCCCCCCGACGAAGGCCGAAGGAGGACGGGCACACCAAGGAAGGTCGAAGGTATGCAAGCTCCAATAGCTTCCCACCGAGAGATTTCAAGGGGAGGTCCGAGAGCGAGCGAGCCCAGATCTGATCGGAGGTCAGATGAAGAGGAGGAAGTTTGGGGCTGAGTGAGGTCGGCCGAAGAAGGAGGTTGTCCTGGTGCCAGATCTAAGAAGCCAAGGACCTGCCATCCCTCCTAACGCCATCGACCAAGCTTCGCCGAAACCCCCAACCACCTTGAGTTGTGCCCAACTCCGTTGCCACGATCGATCCGCTGCGCCATGCCAGATCTAGAAGCTGAAGGGCCGCTGTCGCTCCCCCATCATTGTCACCCGCACCTGCAGCCCCTTGTCACCGCCTCCATCCGCGGCCTTATCGCGCCACTATCGTAGAACAGGCAACAGTAGACACCAACCGCCACCTCCAATCACACCCAGTTCGCATTTCCCCTTTGCATCTCGACGCCTCAGCCACCTTCACCAGCGCTGCGAAGACCTAAGTAGAGAGAGGTGCCCATCGAGTCTGAGTCGGGTCGAGCGAAACCCCCATCCGGGTAGGGTTTCCCTGTGTTGGGCCTGCACACGTGGGTTAGGTAGTGTTGGGCTACAATTTTTTGTGAAGTGGGCCAAAATCGGCTTGGGCTTTTTTGCTTAAAAGGAAAAAAATCCTAGGCAGGGCCCACGGTCTCGAGTGGACGACTTGGGTCGGACCCAACCCGAGGATTCGACCTAGTTCATTTTTATATTATTATAATATAATATAATATTTTCAAAATCAAAAAATCAAAAAATAATTTATTTTCCAAAAAAACCAAAAAATCAAAAATATCCATATTTTCCCGAAAAAAGCCAAAAAGTTAAAAAAAAGCCAAAAAATGATTTATATTTTCAAAAAAAAGATCAAAAAAAATGCTTTTATGTCCAAAAAATGAGAAAATGATCCAAAAATGTTTTTCTTCTACAAATGCATGGAAAACCCCTCAAAAATCCAAAAAACCTTAAGATTTAAACAAGATTAGGTACAATGGCATTAGTGATTATTTAGTATAATCAAGTCCCCGATCCTAATTTCTCTAGTTGCGTAGGAGCGAGTATTTCTCCCAATACTTCGCTTGGGTTTCTAATCGACCCACCTCAAATCAAATAGTGGCGACTCCATTTTAAAATTAACTCACAAGTTAAAATATCAAACCATTAAGTCATGAATTGGTGAATTTGGAAGAGTTAGCGGCTACGCTTAATAAACATAGCTAAACCATTAGCCTCCGCAAGGTGCCCGCCCCACGGGGGTGCCAAAAAAAAAAAAAGGTCGCAACAATACCATATAAAAGAGTTTATCCAAATGTTTAACTTTAAGCACAAAAGCGGAGGGAGACCCATATGTATATTGATGAAGAATTTGCCTTTATGGTCGAGAAATTCAAAAAGCTGAGTAGAAAAGAAAGGAAATTCAGTGGAAGAAGTCAATACAAGCAGAATGGCCGGAAAAGAACAAAAAGAAGAAGATGATGTGCAAAGAACATATGCTTGACTAAGACATTCGAATCCGAGCCTAACTCGCATACGAGACTCGGAAAAACGGAGTCTCATTCAGAACCAGACTCAGAATTCGAAGGAGGAAATCAAGGGGGAGAAATCAAATCCAAAAGAAAAGGAAAAGAATCGTGATCATCTCAAAAGGCAACAAATTGAGGGGGAGCTTTGATCAATTATGGAAAAATCTTTTGATTGATCGTGATCTTATTATGGATGGAAGGAAAGGTAATTGTGTCAGAATTTATTCTAAAAAAATCCGGTTAGTGCATCTCTTATTACCTTTTGTCATTAACAAATCTCATATTGATATTATCATTTTATTATGACAAAAATGGTACGTGAATTTTATGATGCATCCGTGATTTTTATTGGATATTTGCTGATATAATCGAAGTGAGCTATATTGCATATCTTTAATATTCGAGAAAAGCTGATTTTTTGGGAATTGTGATTCATGCAAGATATTTGTTATCATTCTCTACGTGAATCCATTATCGCTTTTTGATTATGACAAAAAGGGGAGAAGATATGAATATGCATATGCTAATTGGTTGATATTATCTATGGCATAATATTGAGCTGCGATTATTTCTAAATATTATTATGCTCATTATTTTCTAAATATTATTATATTCAGAGATGTTTTGTCTCAATTTGTTAGGGAAATCCCTTATTTGTTATCTTCAGATATCCTTTTGATTTAAATTAATAAAAGCGTGTTTACAAATCTGCATATTCAGAGATTGTTTTGTCATCATCAAAAAGGGGAGATTGTTAGGAAAATCCCTTATGATGTTTTGAAGATGACAAAATAAATTGGATGTTGAAGACAAAGGCTACTAACATGTTTGATGGTTGAGAGCTGTCAATATATTGGAAGCGATCATGCAGATGTTAGAACATGTAAAGGATATTATCAAAGTCTCGAAGATCGCTGCATTCGTTTGTAATGCGTGAGAAATACCAAGACTTAGTGAAAAGCATATAAATCACGTAGACAAGTGATTTGTAATATATTTCTTGTGTGATTATTTGTTATTGCTAAATACAGTGATTTCCAATATTAGCACATAACATAATGCAACAAATTCATAATTTTAGTAATGATTGATTCATCAGAGCAAGACCCAGGATAATATCCCCTAAGATAATAGTAGATAACACTCCATTTCCCTGGTAAATTGCGTTTACTAGGCAAATCAGAATTTTATAATTCTAAAGAGTTGGTGATTTTAGGTAATCATGCACATCTCTACTTTCTAATGTCCTCTTCGTCAGCGTCGCTGTTATCTCAAACTTCTTCTGATTTTGATGCAACTCGGCTAATTGTCTATCTTTCGAAGAATTATGTATCCCACTTTGGTATAATAAAACAAATCATGCAATAATGAAATACTCGAATGTTTTTTTTAATTTCAAACATGATCTTATGTAAACTATTAATATCATTTTCCCTATTAAAGACATTAATTCTCTCATGGAGCATATCTTGTGCTTTAAGAGACATGTGAATCAGTCACCCGTCCAATCAACCGAATCCATTTGTCCCGTCCCTAGTTCAAGAGGCGTCATCTACGGCTTATAGGTCTGAAGCAAGGACTTTGCAATTTTGAACCCAAGAAACATTTCAAAGAGTGGGCAACTGGAAGAGTTTTTGAAATTATAGAATGGGATTTTTAGGGTACTATAGAATCTATTGTTTTTTGTTTAATGCCAATGTAGTATAGTTATGAAAATCAGCGTGGTCTCATTCAATTAAAAGAACTAATACTTTTACGCACTAGAAAATGTCATGAAACCATAAATTATAAGATTTTACATTTTACAACGTTTTCCACTTACTTGTGGTGAACACACCATCGGTCATTGTAAAATATCATAAAATACACAAGAATCCCATTTGCACTCGATTACAATTTTTTTTTTTTAAATGACATTCGAATTCTGGACCAGTAAAAATGTATGAAAGGTGGTCTTGTCCTTTCCTTTCCATTGTAAAAGACAAAAAGAACTTTAGAATGTTTTGCTTTTTAGTTTTGATGGGCAAAATGTCGTAAATTTTAAAATTTTGCGCTTTAGGACATTTTAAACCTAAATTCGATTAGATATAGTAAACACCTGTACGGAGTCATAAATTCATATACCGTGACGTTGTACACTTGGTTATTTATAATAGAGGTTGGTCAAGTGGTGACAATATTTATTTTTTGGTGGGAATTTCTCAAAACTTCTCTTGTTGACACCAAATTATTGGTGACCCCATTCATTGCATAGAAAAATTATGGATAGATCTCGACACCCAAACAAAAATATTAATTACATCTACACATTAGGAGCATTACCATTTAGTAGTATTAAGCTCACATAAATTACATTATAATTGGACTGTTACCTCTGATCTTAATAGGATTATCTGGACTAAACCCAGGAGAATACAAAATTCGGCCAAGCACATGATATGATTGGATATATCAATATTTGAACACAATCACCGGAATTCTCTTTACCTAAGGTATTGAATGGTCTCAAACGAGAAAGGTACTTCCACAATAATAATAAGTTCTGCACCACCGTCCAAAAAAAAAAAAAAAAAGTTGCGCCAACCATTCCAAAAACATTTCTCCATACATAACATTGGCAAAATGGCGATGAAAAATGCCATATAATTTGTAGACGATAAAGTTTTATGTATCAACTCGTGGATGATTGGATTTTCATTATATATACATACATACATATATATATATATATATATATATATATATCAATCAATCATGACATATTGATAAAGACATCAAATTCCTATTTGCAAACGGCCTAAATAACCCATTAAAATAATGAAAGAGTCTCAGGTAAATAACCAAACTCGCCTTCACTTTATTTACCATGTATTACACTAGGAACACCCCAGCTAGGGAATAATCAAACCACACTTAGTTAGGTCCTTGGGCGAGGACTCTTAAACATTGACAAAAGGGTAAATCTCGTATCCAAAGTTGCAGCTCCCGCCAACCACTCGCCCACCTTCCTTCCCGTCGCAACAGCTCGGAAGCTCGCCGATTGCGCCCTCGAGACACTCCTTGCACTCGGTCGCCGACAGATCCCTCGTGCACTGCACCAATCCGTACAGCTTCGTCTTATCCTCCAGTCCCATCTCTCCAGTCGCGTACAGCTTCGGCACAGTGTAAGCCTCCTCGACCAGCCCGGTCAGCAGCCCCCTTACCCTGCCGTTGAACGCCTCCGGGTGGCTCACGTTGTTCACGTTCCACATGTAGAACTTGTTGGCATTGTCTATCTGGCCGAAGAAGTCGGTGTCAAGGTACTTGAACATGCAGTTGTCATACCAGATTATCGCCCCCTTGTTGCGAGGGCAGCGGCGGCGGATCTCGGCGCCAGCGTCCGCCACGCAGGCCTTGCAGTCTGATGGCGATGTGTCGCCCCGGCACAGCGCGAGGCCATAGACCTGGTCTTGGTATTGGCCGATGGAGCCGAGGCCAAAGCCAGAGGAAGGGGTCTTGGTGTAGAGGAAGCTGGTGAGCTTGTTGAGGTTGGATTCGTACGGGCTACCTGCGGTGAAGTTCTCGGAGGAGGAGCAGAAGTGGGAGAGAGGGTCGGCGCCGAGGGTGACCTGGAGGAGGAGAAGGGCGGAACAGAGCGAGAGCAAGACAAAGCGGGCCGAAGACATGTCGTTACTTAATGATTTGATATGAATGTGCTGTGAGGTGAAGTCGTGTCACCTTCGTGTTGTGATTGCGATGAAAATGAGATGAGTATGTTATTTCCATGCATACATATATATAGGCGGTGAGGGGATATGAGAGGACATCTTCGAAGGTGGAAATTGTCGTGGTTTGACCAAGGGGAAGGAATTTCAGACGTACGACTTTTTCTTTCGCAGCTTCACATGTTCGATTTTTACCGTGTAGAAATCTTCAATCATGGGCGGCGTCGGAGTTTTTTAAAAGAGATGGGTTTAAATTAATGGATTAGCTCGCGGATTACTCGGCCGCAAATGTGGGCTACGACAACTTGAGAAACTATCGTATTATATTGAACCAAAGATGGCTCGTGAAGTAGTCTTATGTATCGGATTCATTTTGGGGGAGAGAAGGTCCATTTTCGCAAGGAATTGTTCTCACTTGTGTAACTAAGTTGACGCAGGAACCTTCAATAGGCATTAAAAGGGTAAATTATACAGGAAGATGTAGGTCCGCTTTAGGTCTAATGACTCCAACAAAGTATGCTAAACATGACTAGGGAATCATCAACGGAAAAGGAGATGAGCTGCCGTGGCTATGCTAATTCTCTCCATCTCTACCCGCTTAAAGAAATGTGAAAAAATCAATAACCATCATACCGTAGGGAGGAATAGTAGCGTCACCGATGTAAAGATTGGCTGATGAAATTGATTTGTGCAGTTTTATATGGCCGTTTGCTATCATGCCATACATGATCGAGTTATATAAAATTACCATTTGAAGTATTTTTGTGTGTCATTGGGAGTGTCGGCAGCTAGTTAATTGCTAATGTTCTCCTCTATCGACTCTGGCAATTCCTATTCAATTAGATTGGGTAATTACGGAATTACAAAGGTATGTGACTTTCGAGTGTAATTATCATTAAAGTTTGTATGCATGAAAATAAATTGGCAGATCAAGTCCTTAATTCTCATTAGAGCTTAGTAAGATCTGCGAATTCGTTTGAAAGATTGAAAAATTATTTCAAAAGAAATTATGTGATTCAATACTTGTGGGTTATTTGGTGTAATTGGAAATTGGAAAACATTAAAATTATCACGAGATATTTTCACCATCTCTATTTGTAAAAAATTTTGTTCATTTATAATTATATATCGTTTATACCAAATAATGTACATGATATGATGCGAATATACGCAACTTTATTACTGCAATTACCAAACGATAGATAAGATATAATAAAATCCATGAATTTCATATCTTATCATATCTAGTCTCATCCTTATTAGAAATCCAGACAACGAACGTAGCCTATGAGTATGTAAATCATGCAAACAAGTGACTCGCAATATTTTAATAGAAATGAGTCTAATACCATAAAATTGGAGTAGAAACTAAGTCTAATACCATATTAGAAAGTCCACCCTAAAAGTTTAAGCACATAGGTAAAAAGAGATCCGCGTGTACATCAAAAGCACATAAAGCACGTATATAAGTGATCCGCAATATTTTAATAGAAACGAATATATTTCTTGTGTAATTATTTATTTTTGCTTAATACAGTGATTTCCAACATCAGCACATAAAATAATGTAACAAATTTATAATTTTACTGATGACCGATTCGCAGAGCATGATAACATCCCCTAAGACAATAGCAGATGACGTTCATTTGACTGCTAAATTGCGTTTACTGGGCAAAACAGAATTTTAAAATTCTAGAGAATTGGTGATGTTGGGTAATCACACACGTTTCCAGCGTCCTCTTAGTCAGCGTCGCTGATTATCTCAGTTTTCTTCTGATCTTGTTGTGACTTGGCCAATTATCTATGCTACGAAGAATTATCTATCTCACATCTGGCAACAGATCACCCAGTAATGAAATACTCAAATGTTTTTGAATTTCCAACAAGAACGTACGTAAATTATTTGCGTCATTTTGCCTTATTGAATATAGTAGTTCTCTCGGAGAGCGTATCTTGCACTTTCGAAGACGTGCGAATCAGCAACTTGCTGAATCAACCAAAGCCCTTTGTCTCATCCATAATTTAAGAGGGGTCATCTACGGCTTATTGGTTTGGAATAAGGACTTTGCAATTATGAACGCAAGAAACTTTTTCAAAGAGTGGGCAACTGGAAGAGTTTTTGAAATTATAGAATGTGATTTTGATGGTACTATAAATCTATTATTTTTGTTTTATAACGCTGTAGTATAGTTATGAAAATCAGCGAGGCCTCATTCAATTAAAAAAAATTAATACTTTTATGTATTCTAAAATGTCATGACACCATAAATTATAAGATCTTACATTTTACAACGTTTTCCACATACTTGTGGTAAAAACACCATTGGTCATCGTAAAATATCACAAAATACACAAAAGAATCCATTTGCACTTGATTACAAAAAAAAAAAAAAAAAAAAAAAAAAAAAGACATAGTAAAAGACAAAAAATATTTTAGAACGTTTTGCTTTTTAGTTAAGGCAAGCAAAATGTCGTAAATTAAAATTTTGTGCTTTAGGAAATTTTGAATCTAAATTCAATTATATAGAGCAAACACCTTTACAACGTCATAAATCCATGTACTATGATGTTCTATACTAGTTAATTATGATAGCTAAAGGTGGTTGGTCAAGTGGCAACATTATTTATTTTCCAGGTTTGAGTTTCTCCAAACTCTCTCTTGTGACACCAAATTTATGGTGACCCCATTCATCGCATAGAAAAATTATGGATTGATTCCGATTCCTAAATAAAAATATTATTAAATTACATCTACACATCTAAAGCACTATCATTAAGCCCACATAGATTGCATTATAATTGGACTGAGTTAAGTGAGGTAGCTCTGACCTTAACAGGATTATATGGACTAAGCTCAAGAGAGCACAAAATTCAGCCAAGACTGTAGTAGTTAAAATTTCACATATGGGATGCACGAGAGGAAGTTAAATTAGAAACAATTGCAACAAGAAAGCATATGGAGCTCAAAACTTTGGTTATTGGATAGGGAATGAAAGAAATATATTTATTTTCTCGTCTTGAATATTACACAATTTCTTTCTTATAATGAAAGAGTCGGGTTTATTCCCCACTCTCCTTCACTTTATTTAACGTAATTTCCGCTAGGAACACCCTAGCTAGAGGATGATAAAACGACGTTAAGGTCCTTGAGCGAGGACTCTTAAACATTGACAAAAGGGTAAGTCTCGTATCGGAAGTTGCAGCTCCCGCCAACCACTCGCCCACCTTCCTTTCCGTCGCAACAGCTCGGAAGCTCGCCGATTGCGCCCTCTAGACACTGCTTGCACTCGGCTGCCGACAGATCCCTCGTGCACTGCACCAATCCGTAAAGCTTCGTCTTACCGTCCACTCCCTTCTCTCCAGCCGCGTACAGCCTCGGAATTGAGGAGGCTGCCTTAGCCAGCCTGGTCAGCATCGCTCTTACCTTGCCGTTGAACAGCGCAGGGTCGCTCACGTTGTTCAGGTTCCACATGTAGAACTTGTTGGTTTTGTCGATCTGGCCAAGGAAGTTGGCATCAAGATACTTGAACATGCAGTCATCATACCAGATTATCGCCCCCTTGTTGTGAGGGCAGCGGCGGCGGATCTCAGCGCCCGCATCTGCCACACAGGCCTTGCAGACTGAGGGTGATGCGTCGCCTCGGCACAATGCAAGGCCAAAGACCTGGTTTTGGTATTGGCCGATGGAGCCGAGGCCAAAGCCTGAGGGAGGGGTCTTGGTGTAGAGGAAGCTGGTGAGCTTGTTGAGGTTGGATTCATACGGGCTGCTCGCGGTGAAGTTCTCAGGGTTGGAGCAAAAGTGGAAGAGTGGGTCGGCGCCGAGGGCGGCCCTGAGGAGGAGGGCGGAACAGAGCGAGAGCAAGACAAAGCGGGCCGAAGACATATTGTTACTTAAAGATATGATATAAATGTGCTGTGAGATGAAGTTGTGTCACCTTCGTGCTGTGTCTGTGATGAGGATGAGACGAGAGTGTTGTTTGCATGCATATTTATAGGCATTGAGGGGATATCAGTTGAGCCGTCAAATTGTCATGGTTTTTGACCAAAAGAAAGGAGTTTCAAAGGCTGCGAATTCTTTCTTTTCCAGCGTCGCAACTTCGATTCTTTCACCGCGGGCGCCGTCGTTGGAAAAATTTAAAAGAGATGGGGTTGGATGAAGTGGATTAGCTTGCAGATCACTTCGCCGAAAATGTGGGCTAAAACCACTTGAGAAACTATTGTATTATGTTCAATCACAGATGATTAGCTAAATATTCTTCCGACGGATTAATTTTGAGGAGAGAAGGCCAATTCTCGCAAGAAATCGTTGGTGTATCTATATACGTAGGATGCTACACTTTGCATTAAAAGGGTAAGTTATGCAGGAAGATGTAGGTCCACTTTAGGGTTGATGAATCTTATCAAAGTAAGGTAAAAATTAATGATGTCGCAGACTTCACAAGGCCATCTTCAATGGAAAAGGAGATGAACTTTAGAGAGTTGGTATTTTCTGTGCTTTGAATAGCCGTTCATATGTTTTATACGCATTCGAAACGATCATGTGACCGCCAACCAGTATCTCATGGAAGGAAGCAAAATGGAGGCAATCGTCATAGCAATAGTAGCGGCATCACCAGTGTAAAGATTTGTTTATTGATTTGTGCAGTCATATCCGGCCGTTTGTTGCTATGCCATAGCATAATATGACCAAGTTCAATCCACGACTTTATCATTTGAACCAGTTTTATAATATTGGTAGGAATGTCAAGCGCTAATTAATTGACAGCCATAGTCCTCTATCAACCGCGACAATTCCAATCGGAAAAATTACCAAAAATGTCATAAATCCATTACACTTGTATTAATTGAGTTTTAAACTTTTTAATTTGGCCAATTTAATGCTAAACATTTTTAAAAATTGGCTAGATAAATTTGCCAACATAGTCGATCTAGACAATTTTGGTCGGAAATCACTAATGTAGACACCAACCACCCTACGTAACACAATGGGCAATGACATAGACAAATTTTATTAATTTAATATTTTCAAAATTTTTATTAATTTTATCTTTTATGTTTTTATTTCTCCTTCTTCCTTTGTCAATTGCTAGGCCTTTACGATGGTCGGCAATCGGCCAAAAGCAATGACCGACAAGGTCGAGCCTCACCTGAAGATAATGAGTCACCCCTCATTAGGTCCTGGGAAGATCCCGGCCAGGGTGTCCTCACCCAAGGCTAGTGAGGGCAACCCTGGCTAGCCATCATTGAGGCCGAGCAACCGGTAGAGGAAGAAGGAGAATAAAAAAAAATCAATAAATATTAATAAAAAATTTACATCATTATTGGCATAATGACCGATATCCACATTAGTAATTTTCGATCAAAATTAGCCGATGGACTATATTAACAAATTTTCAATGAGTTTTGAATTGAATTGGCTAAAACAAAAGGTTTAGAACTAAATTTGCACAAATATAATAAATTTATGATTTTTTTGGTAATTTTCCCTTGATTAGACCGGGTGGTTATACAAGCTTGTGATTTTTGAGAGTCCTTACCATTAAAGTTTGGACTTATGAGATTATGGATTAACAGACGAAGCCCTTCTTTTTGGGTCCTAGCCACTTGAAGTATAATTAAATTTTTGTTGCATTTTTGTGTTGCGCCATTTGTGCTACTGCGATTGTCATCAACCATCATTTCAAAGTACCATCACTTAATTCGACTGGAAACCATATTTTTTACTTTCTTTTTCTTGTCATCTTATATACTATTTCAAGGTCATTATAAGTAATAATTGGAAAGAGTATCATTTTACATAGCGAGAGTGGAAAAGAGATCATCTCTGCGAGCATGACATAAACAATGACGTCGAGAAAAAACAGTGAATGAAATTAGCGAAAAATTTAAAAATCTAATACAACGATAATGAAAATGTACTATTATGTTGTACTAATTATCAATCGCGAATGCTATCGTTATATCCATGAATACCTATACCTCTATATAATTTGGGCAGGTTCATTTGGTATGAGATAATTGTCCAAAAAGTTTTAAGCTTGTAATACGATAATTAATTTATTTCTAAATTTTTCAATTATATTGATTCTTTTAATAATTTACCAATATACCTATCAACTTAGTTTGGTTAAAATTTGCTAAGGTGGAATCCAACCGTCTTACATGATAAAGATAGCACCGACGTGTACAACTTTTACAATTTTATTTATTTTTTTATTATTTATTTATTTATTTTCTAATCTTTTTTTTCCTTGTTTCTTCCTTTTTTGCCTTTGGTTGATTGTTGGTGCTGAAAACTGGCCATAGGCCAAGGTCACCCTTGCTGGCTACCCTTGCCCAAATGTGGTGAGGGCAACATCGGCTTGAAATGAGAGTTCGGGTGGTCGTCGTTGCCAGATCTAGCAAGGTGGAAAGCATGGTTCTCATTGCGGCTGGTAGAAAAAGGAATAGAAAGGAAGAAAAAGAAAACGAAAAATCAAAACTAACTATAAAAACTAGCAATATTAGCGATGGTTGTACTATGCAAGACAACTGACATTTACGTCAAAGATTTCCGTTTAAATTGGCTAGAAGGATTACATTAACAAATCGTTAGAATGTTTAAATTAAATTAGCACAATTAAAAATGTTGGACTAAATTAACTATCGTACAATATGTTAAAAATTTTGTGGACAATTTTTACTATATAGTATTTGTATTAGTTTGAAAAGGTTTTAGTTGCAGAGATACCCCCACGAGAAAATTACAAATTATCCGGTAATGCACTCCACTTCCTCTTTCTGACATTAATTTTTGAAATGATAGACTTGCGGGGCAAATGGGGAAAAGTAAACATGAAAGTTTGACTAGTTAGGCAAACACCACCTCGAACATATTTGTGCTCTTCTTGACTTATATCTTTCTAGAAGATATACATTGGGTATTTCTCAATGCATTTTTTTATCTGGTCCAGACATATTTTTCAATAATTATTTAAGTCAGAAGTCTCTCTGACTTGCGCACAGAAGATGTAGCTGTCTCGCACTAGAGTTTATTAAAAGGTTAATCCAAAAATTCAAAACTGAAACGTAAAGAGAAACTCTTTATATATAAATGTATATAAATATCATAGACAAACGATATGACATACATTAACATCCTCTATTATGAGCAAATTGAATAGAAACGATATTAGGAATTTGATGAATAAAATAAAAATGAATTATTCCGTCTGTGATTTTTTAAATTATTGCTAGCGATACACGGTGATTTGCAACATTAGCACATAAAATAATATTAAATATTAATTGGTCAGAGCATTTCCTGGAATGACATTCCATCTGGTTGGTAGACTGCGTTTACTGGGCAAATCAGAATTTTAAATTATTCTGGAGGGTTGGTGATTTTAGGTAATTACGCACATTTTGCAGTGCCCTCTTCGTCAGCGCCGCTGTTTCCAAGACAAATCAGAATTTTAAAAATTCCAATCTCGTGTGTGACTGGGCATATTCCAAGGCTCTCTCTTGGAATTCGAAATTGCACTTCCGCATGGTTAAAAAAACATAAATTTTGTCCGGATCATCATTTTCTGTGGTTCATTCTGCTGGAACGACTTTTGTTTTATCATTTCATCAGAATGAAGGAATAATATACTAGTTTAACAAATGCATTTGGTTTAACTAAAACTTTAATATATGACATTACACTACGGTACGTGTATCCAAGGTGCTCAACTTTTATTTTATTCGCGAATCTAATAGTCCAATCTTCATTTATTTCTCATGTCAGCACCACACAATTTTCTAATAGATATTTGCAAAAAATGATTAACAATATGATAGAATTAAGTACATTAAAAATTCTAAACATTCATTATTATCATGCAAATTCAAAAGAAAAAACTCCTTAACCATTACCATATGAAAAAGTCATCACTACATATTTTTAATAGATATCTTTAAAAAAAATAATTAAAAATAGGGCATATTAAGTATGTTAAAAAATCTGAACATCCAAATCATTATGCAACTTCAAAAGAAAAGGCTCCCAAAAACATTATTACATGGAAGAGAAGAATTAATAAATTGGACTATCGGTCACACTGAATCAGATGAAAGTTGAGCACGTAAAATACACGGACTATATTGTAAGACATATATGTAACTCGTTAACACAATAACTAGTGGCTTATCTGCCAAAAAAAAAAAAAAAAACTACTTTGTATTGGAAAAGAGGGTAGCCGGTTTCGTCCTGAATGGCAAGATGGCAAGATATAAGCTTAAATCAAAAGTGGGCTCCACGTTTTTCTTGATCTTCACAATTGGAAACTTCAAAAAAAGTGGCAACCGCATACTGAAACCGTGAGGAATAATTTAAGTGACAACGGCGTCTCCAGCCATATCGGCATGAAAAAACGCGAGCCTTCCATTAGCAGGCATTGTTGATTAATAGTTTCTACGGAGCGCATCTTGCGCTTTTAGAGAAATGCGAATGAATAGTTCCGATAGACTGCATCTTTTATCCGCAAGCGTTGTGTCGTCCCTACTTCTAGAGGGTCATCTATGGCTTATAGGTTTGAAAGTAATTGCGAATCCTACCCATATCGCCAACGCCAACCACCACTATCGACAACCGAGTTTTTGCCATTTTGACCTAAATCGTTGCTGAAGTTGCTTAACTCGAATCGTGTGCTGATCCATGTTCCCATGCTCACCTTGTGATCCGATGTCTTGTGTCCGTAATACGAGCTGAGTCTATACAACACGTTCTCCCTGAAGAAGATGATATATTCGTACAGAAGATTCAACAATGCTGAAGTTCCTGTTACAGCGAGCTTGAAGCACACAGAAAACACAGAAAATAGGAAAGTATAGATGTAGAGATTGAGATTGATCAATGAACAACTCTGTATATATTCTTCTGTATTTGATCTCAATGTACATCAAGATCTTTACATCAATGGAAGAAAAACTCTATGTATTCTTATCAGTCTCTCTCTCTCTAGCTTATTTGATAACCGGAAGAAAGAATTCTTCACAAAACTGACTACTCTTCTTACTTCTCTCTTTCTCATTACGAAGCTTTATATGGAAAGGAAGACTTAACAGAAGCAACTAACTTCTGTTTTTACTTTATAACTAACCACCGACTTCATGTATCTCCATAGGAATAATACGAATCCGCATCCACGATCCTTGTTTATCTTCTTTGACTGCTTTTCCATCGTTGATCATCATCTTCATTACTTTGATCTTAGCCATCCGTTTCTGCTGATTTTCTTCTTGTTTTATCAGCCTTAGCAGGAGCAGGATCCTCTGTTTTAATATGAGCAACAGTTTCAGCAAGCACTGTCTGCAGTACCACCAGCACCATCTTCATCTTCTTTCTGGTGATATATATTCCTAACATTCCTCCTCAAATTGGGAGTAGATGGAACACCAAGTCCCAATTTGGTGCGGAGTTGGCAATGTGTAAAGTGTGAGAGGGATTTGGTGAAAATGTCAGCAATTTGGGAATTGCTAGAGACATACCGAACGGTGAGTGATCCTGCAGAAACTTTTTCTCTAACAAAGTGAAAATCAATTTCAATATGCTTTGTTCGAGCATGTAATATAGGATTAGCAGTGAGAGCTATAGCTGATTTATTGTCACAAAAGAGATGTGTAGGGAAGGGAAGAGCACAAACATGTCTCGTAAGACAAAGCCGATCCAAGTGAGTTCTCGTAAGTGGAAGCAAGTGCACGGTACTCGCCTTCAGAGAGGACCCGCGACGGTGGATTGCTTCTTGGCTCCCCAAGAGATGAGATTGGAACCAATGTAAGTACAAAATCCCGTAGCGGACCTTCGTGTTTCGTACACCCCGCCCAATCTCGCATCCGAAAAACCATATAAATGCAGGGAACTCGTGAGTGAATGAATAAGCCAAGATTGATGGTGCCTTTGATGTATCTCGAGTACCCTTTAAGTCGAGCAAGATCTCGCCACGCTTGGTGTCTGTAATTTCTGACATAATAGGTTGGTAGCATAGGCTATGTCAGGACGAGTTAAAGTTAGATATTGAAGAGCACCTACCAAGCTACGATATTCAGTAGGATTGGTCAGAGCAATAGAGTCTTGTTGCATAATGACCTGTTTTAAGGACGAGGAGTGGCAATTGGTTTACTTTCGACATGTATGCTCGAGTAAGAAGATCACTGGCATATTTTGTTTGGCATAGAAACAAATGATCCGAATTTTGTTTGACTTCGATACCAAGGAAATAATGCAAAGGTCCAAGATCTTTCATGTGAAATTTGAGGCTAAGGGATTGAATAAGAGTAGACAAAGATTTGGGAAGAACTACCGCTTAAAACAATGTCATCGACATATAGAAGCGTAAGAATAGTATGTCTTTGTTGATGATATATGAATAGAGAGGATCTCGTTGAACTGCGTAAGAAGCCATATTCAAGTAGAAAGTCACCGAATTTATCAAACCATGCTCGAGGGGCTTGTCGAAGACCATAGAGTGATTTCTTGAGTGAACACACATGATAAGGTTTCTGTGAATCTTGAAATCCAGGAGGCTGTTCCATGTAAACTGTTTCATTAAGAGTGCCATGTAAAAATGCGTTTTTAACATCAAGTTGATGTATAGGCCACTGTCTCATTTTTGCTATAGACAGAACAATTCTGATTGTGGCATGCTTGATTACTGGACTAAAAGTCTCGGTGAAGTCGATGCCTTCTTCTTGATGGAATCCCTTAGCAACTAAACGAGCTTTCAGTCTTTCAAGACTACCATCAGATGTAAGTTTCGTTTTGAAGACCCACTTGCAGCCAATTACATTCATATGGTCAGTTCGAGGAACCAAATCCCAAGTTTTGTTTTGATATAATGCCTCCATTTCTTCTGTCATTGCTTTACGCCATCCTTCATGTGCTAATGCTGATTTAATTGTTTTTGGTTCAGAAGGGACTTTATATACAGCAAGACAGGCATACCTGGGATTCGGTTTGACAATTCCAGATTTTGATCGTGTCTGCATTGAATGATTAGAGGTAATCCCTTGAGTTTCATGAGAAGTGACTTGCTCAGATGTACTGGTCATAGTATTGGATTGTGTTGTATCGCACCATCTCGTGTCTTGATTCCCGCTCCGGTGAGGTCTCGCAAAGATGTGTATCCATTGTGAAAGTGTCCTGTCTTGGTTGATCAGTATAAGGAACAAAGGTCTGTTGAGAACTCTGAGAGTTGAGGACAATATTGTTCTTATCAAGTTGCAAATGAGCTGTATGAGGATCATTATAGAGTATATTAGAGACTGTTTCTCTATTTGCTGATTCTGTTAACTGAACTTCTTTTACCCATGTCTGATATAATGTTGTAAGAGATGCATATTTTGTCAAGCACCATTTAGTGAATGGGAAGAACTTCTCATCAAATTTTACATTTCTGGTGATATATATTCGACCTGTTGAAGGCACCAGACATCCAGAACCTTTATGATGATCACTATAACCAATGAATACACAGTGAGGGATCTTGGATCAAACTTATGCTGAGCATAGGGTCGTAAACATGGATAACAAGCACAACCAAATACTCTGAGGTGATCATAGGTTGGCTCTTGATGATATAGTTTCCTATGTGGTGATTGCATGTCCAGTTTTGGTGTTGGAAGAAGATTAATAACATAGTTAGCTGTAATGAACGCATCAACCCAATACTTCAGTGGAATTCTTCCATGATATAACATGGCAAGACCCAATTCAACAATGTGCCGATGTTTCCTCTCGGCTATCCCGTTCTGTGCTGGTGTATAAGGACAAGAGAAACTTTGTTTTATTCCACAGTTTTGCAAATGAGCTTTAAACCTGTGGCTAATAAATTCTCCTCCTCCATCACACTGAAAGACTTTGATCTTTGATTCAAACTGGTTTTCTACTTGCTTTTGAAACATAACAAAGATCTTATAGAAGTCTGACCTCAACTTTAATGGATATATCCAGCTGTATCGGGAGAAATCATCCACAAACAGAACATAGTATTTAAAACTTTGAAATGAAGTCACAGGTGATGGCCCCCATATATCACAGTTGATTTTCTGTAAGGGCATGGTTGTTACAGATTCAGAGGATGGAAATGGTAAAGCTGCATTCTTAGCATTTTGACAGCTACTACAAACATTCAACATCTTGTTGCTACACTGAATGAGTTTTTGGTTCTGCAGATACTTCAAGATTTTCAGATTGGTGTGTGCTAGTCTTTGATGCCATGTATCTTCTTCTACGCCCCGTGTCTCGAGCTAGAAGGGCTTGTGTTGTTTGTAAATTCACTTGATATAGTCCTTTAGTTTTCCTTCCGAGCAGCAAGGTTGTGTTGGTCCAATTGTCCTTTACATATACACCAAATTTGTCAAAGACAAATGAGCATGGGTAATCGTTTGTTAATTTGGATACTGATAACAGATTTTTCTTTATGTCGTGACAATTAGAACATCATTCAAAGGTAATAGACTTTCTTCAGTATGCAACAATGTGTTACCAGTATGTGTAATCGACAAATGTGATCCATCACCAATCATGACAGTGTCAAGTCCTGTGTATTCAGAGGAGTTTTGAAGCATACCAGGATTAGCTGTAATGTGTGCAGTTGCACCGGTATCTGGATACCACTCGCTCCCTTTGGCATCCTCAAGATGTATAGCTGCTAAAGCTATTGGTATCTCCTCAGCTTGATACGAATTGTCAAATCTGTACCAGCAGTGCAAAGCATCATGGCCAGGTTTCTTGCAGATTTGACATTCTAATTTTATACTGTTAGCTGGTTTCTCATCTTGCTCATTCTTGGAAAAGGTTAGATTTGAAGGATAAGCTTTTATTTCTTGATATCTCTGTGCTGGGCTAGCATAGGGACGAAATCCAGAAGTGAAACCAGTTTCAGAAGAATTGTCATAAGGTTTAGTTCTCTCGATTCTCTTGCATATAGCTGATATTGCCAAACCCGTAACCCGAATTGTCTCCAGTGGTATCTCGAATCCACGACCTCTCGTTATTAAGAGAACGTCCTCTTCCATAACCGCGGCCTCCTCTCCGTAATTACTTCGTTGAGCAACAAAGCTTGAATTTTGATGAATATATCCTCTATCAATAGTTTCTTTGAACTGATTTTGAGGATATCTTTGCCCAAAGTAAGCCATATTGGGATTAAATTGCGTTCTAGAGTAGTTCTGCAATCTTGACTCAAACCTTTCTAATTGTGCAATTACCTCATCATACTCCGGTTGAGGTTTTAGACAGTATATTGTTGTTCGAAAATTTTCATACTCAGCTCCTAATCCCTCCAGTACACCAAATAGCTTGGTTATATCATCTACTGGTTTCCCAATGGCATTTAACTGATCACATATTGTCTTGTATTCTCGAAGATAGACTAGAAGATCTCGACCATGTTTTTGACAGCCTTGAAGTTTCCCCCTCAATTCAAACTCTCTTGCTGCTGATTTTTGTGTGAATCGATTCAAGAGTGTCTGCCACACTTCATAAGATGTTTCTAAGCCAATTATTAAGCCTAGTATATTCTCGGTCACAGCTCCACTTATCCATGAAGATACTAGCTGATCTGTTTTTATCCAAATAAGATATTCTGGATTTACAACCTCAGCTTCAACACCTCCAACTATATTCTGCAGCATTCGAGTAGGTGGTGTAACATCACCATTAACAAAGCCAAAGAGTTCTTGGCTTTTTAGAAACCTACATCCGAGCTTGCCATAAAAGAAAATTGTCTTCGGCAAGTTTTATAGTGACAAAGTTCGAAATATTAACATGTATAGGGAAAGGATACTTCGATGCTCTTATTGCCATTGCTATACTCTTTCAATTATAGACGAATCAAGATAGCGATTTTGTCTATGAAAAACTAACAGAGTTACCGTGATACAGTAATCTGTATGGCTTCAGATTCTTCTTGCTCGATCAACCAAGTAGCTACTGAGTGAATCCTTTTTGGCTGAGATGATCGACCGGCTCTGATACCATGAAGAAGATGATATATTCGTACAGAAGATTCAACAATGCTGAAGTTCCTGTTACAGCGAGCTTGAAGCACACGAAAAACACAGAAAATAGGAAAGTATAGATGTAGAGATTGAGATTGATCAATGAACAACTCTGTATATATTCTTCTGTATTTGATCTCAATGTACATCAAGATCTTTACATCAATGGAAGAAAAACTCTCTGTATTCTTATCAGCTCTCTCTCTCTCTAGCTTATTTGATAACCGGAAGAAAGAATTCTTCACAAAACTGACTACTCTTCTTACTTCTCTCTTTCTCATTACGAAGCTTTATATGGAAAGGGAAGACTTAACAGAAGCAACTAACTTCTGTTTTTACTTTATAACTAACCACCGACTTCATGTATCTCCATAGGAATAATACGAATCCGCATCCACGATCCTTGTTTATCTTCTTTGACTGCTTTTCCATCGTTGATCATCATCTTCATTACTTTGATCTTAGCCATCCGTTTCTGCTGATTTTCTTCTTGTTTTATCAGCCTTAGCAGGAGCAGGATCCTCTGTTTTAATATGAGCAACAGTTTCAGCAGCACCGTCTGCAGTACCACCAGCACCATCTTCATCTTCTTTCTGGTGATATATATTCCTAACACTCCCAATTGATTTGGTTCACTTGTGCGCAAAGCAAGATTGAGGAACATAACCTCGAGATACGATGCTCGGCATATCTCGCTTTTCAAGAAACAAACCTTAGTTCACATTCATTTCTATGAGAAACTCATTACGCGTTTGCGCATATTGTGATGATCGGCGATCTGCCGTGTACATCGTCATAAATGATCTTCTAGATCTAAAATCGTCAAAAGAGGCAAGTCAGACTTGATCAAGCTACATACTTCAGCTCTGACATGTCTCTTCTATTCAATCTTATCCATACCAAAAATCTCGGTATTATCCCATTTCACTGTATGTATCTCTCCTTTTGTTAAATTTCATACTAAGTCCGGTCGATATCGTAGGTATGAGTTCATGATTCAAAACTTTGATTGAATAAACATCCGAAACGTAAAACATATGCTTAAAACTCTGGAAGCAGAGACTGAAAGGAAATTGGTCATTTCTGAGACAGCTAAAGGTGCAAATAGATCAGCTCTTCTTCTTTGCATTCTTTGATGGCAATGTCCAGCACTTCATTATTGGAGGAAGGCAACACTTTGCAGCATTGCCGTCTCGGCGCCTGCAACTGAATCCGACACACAAACACAATCTCAGTCAGTCACTTCCAAACCCGGTCCAAAATTCAGTAAATAATCAAGACTTACCTGCTTCTTAGTGAGGTCCATTTTGTGTGCATACACTCTGATCTCCTTGATTTTCCTCGGGGAACCGCCGTCGTACTCACAATTCAGATCCGCTCTCTTGTAAGTGGTCTTAGTCCTGCCCTTGCTCTTGGATATCTTCTCGAAAAAGAAGATCGTGGGCCTGGCACACTCAACCGGATGCAGTTCCCTGGTGTTGAAAACGTACGCTTCCGTCAATGGATTTCCACTTCTCCAATGCCGGAACGTCTGTCCCACTTTGATCGCATCGGGCAAGTACACGTGGTTTGGGAACACTTGGATGGCATATCCCCAGGATACAGAGATGGTCCACGAGAACCACCTGTCGTAGCAAACCGTTTGTTGTAGAATTCTCTGTGGGTCAGCGTTCGCTGCTTTGAAGAAATGTTGCAGGGCATGGAGAGTGTTCATTCCGGGGAAAAGTGGGTCTATTTGGTCTAGACTGTGGATGGAGACCAAAGGTGTCACTGGATGCGCCGTCAGTAGACCAAGCGCATTGCCACGGATGTCGAACTGGTTCCATTTAATTTGAAGATGGCCGCGACAGAGTTGATGATGGCGACAAGATTAGGATAAAGATTAGTAAAATAGCCAAAGAGCAATGTGTAGTCTGACTTCAGTATATATGGAATTCCATCATGGAAGAGACTCTAAATGGCATATATGTACTTAATGCAAAGATACTGAAGTGATAGGCATGAGAAATAGATAAACACTCTTGATCAATCAAAACATACGAAGATGGCTATTTTTCGCCAGTTGTGCATATGGAGAATCTCATTTCTCGGTAAGAGAGGATGTCGATCTCAAATACGCTATTTTTGTGCCAAATTACAGTTTCGAACCCAAGCGTGCATTGTTGGCCAGAAACACTCCAGAATTAATTAGCATCTCAACTGCAAAGCGTATGAGCAGACAGAATTGCTGTTTAAGAAACTCAAATATCCGGAGTCAAACTGTACCTAATGTGCAAATAGTCAAAATATACAGGCAAAGCTTACTTTTAGGGGCATGACAAGCTGTAATGTAAAGCTCGAGCTTAGATTTCAATGCATAGTGATATCTATGACAAAGCACTCGATGAGAAAGATCGATAAGAGGGCTGTTTTGCTTGAATGGAAAAGACGAAGCAATACCTGATGGAAACCAGGCTCATGAATCATCCCAATTCCAAGCTCTGCCAAGCAAGCAAAGACCCGACCATCGCCCCCATAGAGATGAGCATACCGATCCATACATGAGTCGATCACTCTTGCCAAGACCTTGGCCAACGGTGAACTTATGGCAATACCCGCTCCTAAAAATGCCGTCTTGAATCCGAATTCTCTGTTCTGCTCAAGATTTTCTGAGTTAGCCCCGATATAGTGCCATAGCCTGTGGTCGTACTTCGAAAGAGTCTTCACTAAATTCTCCTTAATAAAAACAGTGCTTTCATCTGCGAAGACGTACCATCGAACGTTAGAATGGTTACGGGCTACAGCTTCTAGGACCATGCGGGCTATACGGATCTGAAACCTGTGCTGAGCTCCGTGAGTGTATCGGAATCCCGATGTATCTTCAGATACACACAAAGGAGGAAGAGAAGAAGTGTCGTTGTAGGAATCTGCATCTGGAGGCAGTCTGTCAAGAAAGGCGCAGCCTCGCATGGTGTGCGAATTCCACCAGAGCTTGACATACTCCTTGCTCTTAGGCCACGAATCTTGACTCGTGAAGATGCCGAACACAATATGATTGAGGTTCGTCGGAGTAGATAACTCTTGCAAGGGCGAGTATAGAGATGAATACTTGGAAGTAGATAGTATGAATAGCAAGACCAACAAGTAGATAATCAATATCGAAGATAAAACTTTTAGAAGGTTAATTAACCGAGAGGAAGAGTGGGTTTTGGTAGGAGACTGCAGCGGTTGCATTTTAACAGCACAACACAAAACAATGTTAATCTTCGCTCCCCTGATGCAAAAACATCACATTTCTCAGTGATTGGAGAGAGAGAGAGAGAGAGAGAGAGAGAGGCAATCTCTATCTACAGATGAAAGAGCCTTTGGACTTGTAAAAATTGATACCAGATTGATTCAAGTCAACGGGCTAATTGAGTGAGAAGATCGAGAATTCTGTTCACACAATTCTATGGCATTGAAACAAGCAGCAACTTTAGTTCCAAAGTCTAAAACGATTGCTTAAAGTGCACTTTTACCAAACTAAGAGCCACCTACATGTGCAGAACCAGACAATCAGGCACTTGTATTGGAGGAATGAGTCCAGATTCAGCAACTCCATGCAAAAGCGATCGCATCAAGTCATTTGCACCCGGTATAAATATTTTAATTTAATACCAAACTAATGGACATTAGGAGTGTCAAAACCAACCTTCAGATACCATTTATTGCTTACACTAAATGCAGGTATTTCTGGATTCTAAAGCAACTTTTATTGAGCTCTGACACATTAATTAATTTAAAGTACCTGATCGACTCCAAGTAATATACTATCCAATGAATGCACCCTCAAAAGAAAAATCGAAGATCTGATGCAAAAGACAAGTGTATAAGTAACAGAAACAGCTTGTTCCAAATTTTAAGATGCACGTATATAACCAACAGAAGATACAAGGCAAATAACTAACAGAAGATGCAACAAGAATGGTAATCTTGCACCCAAATTCGAGAGCTTATCATTGCCGTATCACCAAACCAGAATATTCAGGTGTTGCAATACAATCGATGAAGTATAGATTGCACCAATTGTGTCAACTTTTAAATTCCCAGAGCAACTTATTTAAATCAATAGAAAAACATCAGCTCTTTTGCAAAATTTGGAAAACGCAATATTACATTGCTCAGCAACGTTATGCCTCTGCTGCACTGCAACCTCACATCCAATCTCTTCAGACAATTCCTCCTTAAGATAAAGCCACAAACCAATGAGCGAAAATAGCTTTCAGCCTATGAATCACTCTTGAAGAGCCTGCGCAAGAAGAGTCAACCTGCCTTTCACCTTTACGACCCAGTCCAGCAGTCTGCGAGGAAGAGATAATTCTGCTCCAAATGCCCAGGAACACAAAGCACAGCTGGCAGTACCTCCAACAGTAATGCTAGTGATACAAAGGCCAGTCCATGCTATCGATTTGCAAAGTGATGCGTATTATACAAACAACGGCCTGCCACATTACTGTGTAACCTCCTAATCTACCTCGAAGACCTAAACTAATGGGAGTTCTTGCGATGTGCTATCTCTCCACAAGAAAGAATCTTCTCATTCCTGACCTGCACACAGCAAGAACCACTTGCTGTAATAATAGATTATGGAGAGAGAGCAGAAGAGTAGAAGCCCAACAATTACTCGTTTCACGAGCTGTAGACATCACCAGACTAAAGTTATTAAACACACTCACCTTCTCAACTAGCATTTAACTTATGAAAAAAAAGCTTCACTTGGCTCTCGGATTTCGCAAATATATTGATCAAAGATTTGGAATGCTAGTTTAATATATGAGAACTTTTAACCCAAGATAAGGAGTTCATCAACATATTAACAATCAACAAAATATCTCCTAATAACTTTTACATTAAGGAATCTCATGAAAGTTGTATTTATTTAAATCATATAAACCAATGATACATGAAAGTTGTGTTCAATGAGGTTAATAAATCAACTTTAGTCAGTAATCTATGAAGGTGATTTACTCTAGCTTTGCTTCATCCATTCCTAGATGAAGTAGGATAGAGCATTGATTGTTGGGTGTCTACAAAGTCATAATCTTACCAAAGCCTATTGTAACATTAATATAACAAACTGAGTTCAACTTTTCCTGCATGCGTGACCCATAAGCCATCATCAACATGATTATGCAAACTACACCATCTTCATCATTATTAGCAACAATTAATATCAAAATGCATGAAGACATGACTATGTTGAAAACAGCAACAGACTTACAGTTTAGAATTTTGACTCTGGCAGCTCCAAGATAGTCTTGAGAGCTTCTTATCTTCCAGTGACGAAATCTTAATTGCTACAGCAGAAGCCAGCTAAAACTGCATTGAAATAAGTTCGTTATCACCGCATTGTCTGATATGGATAACCATTGATCCATTGATGATGGGCAGAACATCACAGCACTGACGACGCAGGGCCCTCATCTGAAAAGAAGAGAGAATAAGAACTTGTTAAGACAACGCAACTCAATACAAAAGGAAAATTCATTAAAGCATTTAGGACATTGGTAGTGTTAAATGAGACAAAATAGGATGTCTCAGATATAGAGCATTCAGAGGGAAGGAATCCAAATCCATAAAAGATCTACCTGTTCGATATCATGCTCTAGCTTCCTTGAAAACACAGTGATCTTTTTTAGGTTCTTCAATGCGTTTCCTCTGATACAATGCCTGACGATCTGCCCCTCATAGCTGCTCCGGACACCATTCTCGTCTGACAAAATACTATGCAAAAAGAAAGTAACAGGTCTTTTGCAGGGATCCTTGGGAAATTCCCTTGTGTTGAACATATAGCGACTTGAACCGGCACTAATACTCCTTCTCCATGGAGTGAAGGTTCTCTGCAATGCAAGGAGGTCTGGAAGAAGCTCATTGCCCTCATAAACCTGGACCGCATAGCCCCACGAAACAGAAATACTCAAAGATTTCGTACGATCATAGCAGACACTTTGTTGCAAGACCCTGGCAGGGTCAACATTTACAGCTTCAAAAAGAAGCTCCAAAGCTTGGGTTTTATTCATGTTGGGGAAGATTGGATCCACCGCATCCAAATGATGAAGGGACACCAGCGGTGACAATGGATGAGCAGTCAACAGGCCAAACAAATTCCCACGCATATCAACCTGCAATGCACTATCGCTGTTCAAGAATCTATTGAGCCTGACATACACCTCACTTAATCAACCTCAGATACATCAACGTGAGTTATTTGGATAGTACATTGTCACTGACCATCGCACAATACATGATTTCCAACAAATATGACATGTAACAATCAACAGAGATCAACCCCACCCCCACCCCAATTAAGGAGGCAACTAGAATTTAGAACATCATCATGTAGCTTTAGATTCCTCAATTTCAATGTACTTAAATGCTTATGATGATAAAGTTTAAAACTTACAAAAAAACAGCACTTTCCCAGAACACTAACCACTCATTCAGACATCATTCGGTGATCAGAAATCTAAACCAATGGTAGCACCGAGACTTTCATTGTTTGCTTGAACAAATATTTGCACCAAAGTAAAACTCCACGGCTCAAATTCGTATTGCACTAACTACTCTGTACAACGAATTCAAATAAACAAGGACAATCTCCAAATTAATTAGCTTGCTATATTCAACTCGGGAAAAATATTGCATGAAAGAAAACAAATTTGGGTACCTGATGGAACCCGGGCTCATGAGTCAATCCGACCCCCAACTCCGCCAAGCACGAGAAGATCCTGGCATCGCTTCCATACAAATGCGAGTACCGCACGAGGCACGAGTCCAAGACCCGGGCCAACGCAACCGCAAGTGATCCACTTATCGCAAATCCACCGCCCCCGAAGGCCATGTCGAAGGAGTACTTGATGTTCTGGTCGTAGCTCTCCGAATTGCTCCCGATATAGTACCACTTGGTGTGATCATACTTGGACAGCACACTGACCAAATTGTCCACGAAGAACACCGTGTCGTCGTCCCCGAAAACGTACCACCGAACCCCCGGCTCCCCCGGTCCGCGACCTCCTTCACGACCCGGGCCACCCGGATCGCCGACCGGAGGCCGCCGGGGAAAGTGTACGGGAACCGGGAGGTGTCCTCGGAGACCAAGGTGGGCGGGAGGTCCGGGGCGGGGCCGCCGTCGGGGAGGCGGTCGAGGAAGGCGAGGGCGCGGGTGGAGTTGGGGGAGTACCAGAGGCGGAGGTAGGGCCGGCGGCGGGGGAAGGAGAGGGAGGAGGAGGCGACGGCGAAGAGGAGGTGGCGGCGGAAGGTCGGGGTCGCGGGGGTGGCCTGCGGGGGGAGCACGGGGGGAGCGTGGAGGAGGGAGGCGGCCTGGCGGTGGTTGGAGAGGAGGAGGTAGAAGATGCACGAGAGGGAGAGGGCGAGGAGGAGGTTCTTGACGCGCGACGGCGAGAGGGTCTTGAGGACGGGGGAGGAGGTCGAAGAAGACGGCATGTCGCCCGGCGCACGGCGGCGGATCTTGATTCGCGGCGGTGGCGGTGGCGGTGGCGGTGGCGGTGGCGTGATCGGTGGGTCTTGGAGCGGTGGGTTGGTTTGGAGATATATAAAGAGACAAGCGCGACTCGACTCGATTTTGCCTTGGTTTTCACGTCGGCCCGCGGACGTCGCGATACGATGTTACTTCCGGTTCTTGATTTTACGTTACGGTGTCATTTCCGGTTCTTGATTTTCTTGGAGCAGCCCAAGATCGGGAACTTCATGTGAGCCAGTTCCTTTTCTGATTAGTTTCTACTTGGAAGGAGATATTTCCCGGCATGGAGAGATTGAAACTCAATCAAGAAAATCTAGTCAGTCCACTTTCTAAATGATTTTTGAGTAACATGGCGCTTACTACGCGAGGACCGACTTCATTACACCTCGCGGATCATGTCATGTTTTCGGAAAGGGAATTCGGGTCTTGTGTTAGCATTGCTAGCTTCATCTTCTATTCTCGATGCGATGGTGTCGGTTTTCGAGCCGTGCGCAGGCACTTTGAGATGAGCTACGGAGCTCCATCGATACGTGCCGGTTTTGCATTTCCTTCCGCAAACATACGAACAAGTTAGATGTATCAACCGTAGATATTGAACCAAAAGTTACTATAAAGCGTCTTTTACTATTGATTCAGACCCTTTATTACATATGCAACTCCATATTCAAAGAAAAAAAAAGAAAAAAGTAAAGTAAATTAAAAATAAAAAAATAATAATTTGAACTTTTGAAAAAGTAAAAAGAAAGAAAGAAGCGGGGCTTGTAGGGATATAAGATAAGAGAGAACAAGCAAGATGCCGGCAACCGACCGAGAAAGGTGGAAATGAAGAAAAGAAAATTAATAAAAATAATAAAATAAATTAGAAGAAACTAGATCCGGCACAATAACAGAACGCAGTTTACCAAATTTGCAGAGCACGAGAACAGTGATCGACCGTGTAGCATGAAGAGAATCCAAAAGTTAGGACATCAGCCTGACAGGACAGTCCATAAATTGCAAGAGTTACAATTGCAAGAATTGCAGTCACAGATTGTCAACTAAAATATCCCAATCATGAGAAGCACTTGCCAATGCAGATATGCTTTTCCTCACTCAATGATGGAAGGCAATGAAATTTTGGAAAAGAGAAGGCATTAGATTATGCAGATTGGAGATGGCAGATGCATTATTCACCCCGATCAGTAGCTCGGGTAAGAAGGAAGATACCACCAAGGCCGTGATGCACAATCTGAAAATCAGCATATATTAGTGAAATAGTAAAGAGACCTTAGGTTGAGAGCAGAAGCAGAATGCTCCCCCAACTCAAGACAGGGCAATTAGACCTGCGAAGAACGCACTCGCACCTGTCAACGTAAAAGCAGGATTGATCATATACTATCTGCTATCTAGGCAAGAATAATCACGGCCCCAGTTATGACATCCAAATAGTGTTCATGTATTAATCATTTATACAGATTGTCATCACCAGTGACTGATGATTAGAATGTGACTGTCGAAAGTCGTCATTCATAAATAATTAGGAGAGTTACCTTATTCTGTCTGAACTTGTCTTTCAAGAACTGAGTTTACGATATGGGTCAGAAGTCCCTCGTCCCGAGAGGGTCGTAATCATACGTTTCCCCAGCTTTTACAAATCGACCTTTCACGCGTTTTCTCGTGTCTGCTCTGGCTTTCCGAGAGGCATATCTTATTTGTTTCCCAAACCTGCAGACGACAGAAGTGCAGATCTATTAACATCTAGAAACCGAAAGTCCGTACAAGCATCGGTGATTGAGGAGCAGCCACAGTTGAAACTGTTGGATAGTTTTTTTATGACCTTGTAGTTCCCATTTTCAAGCATAAAAAGAACGTATTTTTAACATTCTTAAAGTTGAGGAACTTACGTTCTTGTTTTCTTCTTTTCATTATATCTCATCTTAGCTTTATCTCTCGCCTGCGGACAACTCGCCTCTAGTTTTGATTCCCACGGTGATTCACCAGTTAGAAATACCGGCGACATTCCACAGTCTTGGTAATCAGCTGCGCTACTTTCCCCAGTGATATTCGACAGGGATAGCGATACGCTTGAATGAACCGGGCCAGTAGGATATCCAAAATTCAAATTTCTGGTACCCCCAGGACTCATAAGCATGCAATTCGCGCCTCCCTTCATAGACTGCACCCCATTTACTGAACTGGCCATGTAAGAGGAGTGAATAGATACCGAGTCCTGTTGCACCGAGGACGATGCCTGAAGAAACGGTAAAGGTGACTCTGAGAATAGATCAAAAGGTATTATTCTCAAGTACAGCAAAAGGAAAAATGAAAGCAAAAGAACACGGAGAAAGCTCGGCAGAAATTTTTCTTCCGCAACAGACGATGCAATATGACTGCTGGAATCTGTCGTGCTTAGTTTGAGAAATGGTATCGTTCATGTTATCTGTAGATCAATGCTAGCTGACCTCCATGGCATTCTCGATCGGTCCATTTGACTCAGTTGCAGACAGATTTTTCTCCATCAAAAGGCTCTCCATATCTCCGTCTTCAAAAGGAAACCTGTTCTGATTAGGTTGATAGCCCAAAATCTCATCACCATTTCCATGATGAGGAAGATTTTCCATGCCAAGACTCTGGCAAAGATCGCTGCTCCCATGAAACCCGAGATTTTTGGAACCGGAGCAACCCAAGGGCACCTGCAATTTGTGCAATAAGGGACTCAAAGGATTAGTCTGGATGTTCATCAACAGATTCTGCAGCAAACAGTTTGCTTGCACCCCTTTTCGGCCTAAACATCGACTCTCTTCTCAATGAAATAAGAAACTGAGACAAAAGAAGCATTACCTTGGGCAAATTAAGTTCCCGAGCAGCGAAAGGTGCTTGATCTTTGCATAACTGTGCATAGTTTGCGTTAGGTGTCAGCAAGGCAGTCGACCCCATCCATGGCCCAAACTCATTTAGCTTGCTTATCGCCATCCCGAACGAACCCTCACAGTCCCTATTCTCCAACAAGCTGCTCATGCCATTGCCATCCATCGGCAGAGCGCTCAGCGGCCCCCACCTGCTATCCAAATCGCTCGAACAAGGCGGATCAAGAACCGAGGACCATAAACTCGTGAACTCCGACAACGTAGGGCAACCCGTGTAGCAGTTCAGCACCTGGCGACGGTGTCCAGCCCCAGAGCACCCATTGCCACTCCAATCACAGTCTTGGCACAACGACAATTTCTCGTCCATACATCGAACCGCGGCATGCTGCGAACAGCACTTGTCGCACAGCAAGGACCGCGCATGACGACGCGAGAGCGAATTAGCGGAGTGGACGCATCCATCGCACTGCAGACAAAGGCGGGCCGAGTCCGATTTGCAGTATACCACAGCCCTCACTATACCACAGAAGTCGCACACAGGATCCATACCTTGACAATTCCCTCCTTCGTTCCTCCTTCCTCTCGTGTGCTTTTCGCTCGAATCCAGCTCTAGCCAGAACAGAACTTATTCTTTCCAAACTCCTGGGCAACCAACGAACCATGCGACGAATCCCCACCACCTCAGGAGGGTCCGACGCACATTCACCCGAGATCAAGAAATGCCAAACCCATTTAGCAGACGCGGACAGAAGCCACTTCTACCGAAGCAAATCGAGATAGCCGAGCTCAAGGCATTCTGAGGAGGCGAGTTCGGTCATCCATTACTTCTTAAAAGGAAAAAAGAACGCTTTGCCCTGCCGAGACATGCAACGTGATGGCGAGGTGCGGTTGAGCTGAACATCTTCGGGCAAGTGCTGGCTAAGTTTTTATTGACGCTGTTCCTGAGTTTTCTGGGGGAGCGCCATGTGGCCGCATGTGAGCTTCAAAACTGATACAGTGTTTGGGGTGATGCGGATGGCCTCTCTCGAGAGTATCTGGTGTGGCCAGCCGTCGAACTCGGACGCTGCTGATCTGGTGGTGGCAGTGGAAAGGCAATGAAGTAGGGGATCAACTTGTGGGTTCGTTGAGAATCTGGATTAGCATGGGTTGACGAGCTGAGGTCACTGTTTCCGCGGAGAAAGATAAATGGAAAACGAGAAAAAAAGCAATGAAAAAATGCCTGCCGACGTGGTTGGGCGAGCTTGGCTTCTTGGTCGGGGGGACATGAATCGCTTGAGTTTGCAAGAAAATATTCAAGCCTATTAGATTTTGCCAACGTTTTGTGTGGGAACGACCGGATTTAGCGGGATGGATGAACTCCACGGTGCACACATCTGTCTATCAATTCCACCGGGAAAATGTTTCCCGTTTTTTTCTCAATGTCCTCGAAGAACATTCGAGAAGCTTCGCAGGAGTTACGATCAAATCCGTTCGCCAAATTATCGGGATAAGTGCAAAAACCAAAGACGAGGTTTTGTTTTGGTCAATTGAGGAATTAGGATGTTAAAAACCCACGATCGGATTTTGAGGTTGCCGTCGATAGAATTCAAGCACATGTCGTTTGTTGATGTGGCATTATGCTACGAAGGATGGCCGGCGATGACTAAACCGTCCCATCAGCGAATTTTGATGAATATTGATCGGGATGGCTATATTAGAATTTCGTGTAAAAGTTTTTAGTTGAATTTATAAAATTAGGATTGAATTGATATTCGTATATTAAATTTAAGACTAATTGTAATTTGCCCGTTTCTAAAATGTTCTAAGGCATGAGGGACCACCAGCTTATTGAGATTATCATGAGGAGGTCAGTGGTGATTTCAATAGAGATTCATCCAATTTTAGGATATGATGTGCAACGCCTTGAGATGATTGGCTTGTTCATTTCTTAATAGATTATTGCACGTGCATTAGTGTTTCTCTTATCAAAAGGTTGACAAAAGTTCCTTCCTTAGGTGAAAGAAAAGGGAGCAGATCCCGAAAATTACATCCTTACTCCCTCAATAAAACATGATCCAATTTGATCACTTACCGAAAGATGGAGTAAACCTCTAGATGGCCCATCTAATACAAGATTATTACATGTAAGGGTAAGCATGGCCCGGATGGGCGGTTTCCACCTTGGAACCAGGAACTATCCACTAAGGATCAGTTCCAAAAAATTGGAATTGAGAATTGCTCGTTAGTTCCATGGAATCACCCAGGAATTAGACTACCAGTCCAGTCCAATTCTGCCTTCAATTTTTTTTTTTTTTTTTTTTTTGTCTTGGAAGAAACCATAAACTTTAGGTCTAGTCACAATTCCGCCTTGAAATTTTGTTGTTTTGAAAAAAAAAAAAAAAAAAAAAAAAAAAAAAAAAAAAAAAAAAAAAAAAAAAAAACTAGCTTGAAACTTTAGGTCTAATCCCAAATCTACACTAATTTTTTTTGTCGAAAAGAAAATTTTCTATCCTAAATTTGCCTTGGTTAGCCCTCTGTCCAAATGTTGCGGTTAGTCATCCCTAATTTTTATATCCTAAAATGGTTTTATTTTGAAGATAATTTTCTATGTTGCTTTGCCGATGTGTATTTATCATCGATGTGGAAATGGAAATGGAAATGTTAAGTTGAGACGGGAACATGGGGAACATTAAGAATAAATTAAAAGTTGATAAAAACTTTTAGACAAAACAAAATTCGGGGTAAATTTGGGACTAAACCTAAAATTTAGGGTTTTTCTAAGACAGAAGAAAGTTTGGGTCAGATTTAAGACTGGACCTAAAGTTTAGAGTTTTTTTTTTTTTTTCCTAAGACCAAAATACATTTGGGGCAGATTTGGGACCAAATTTAAAGTCGAGGGTTTTAGGGAATTGACCCGAAAAATCTCGACCTGTTGAAAGAGCATATTTCCAATTCTGGAAATGAGTGTGACATCAAAGTGAAGAGATGAAGTTGATCTCTGAATCAAAGAAATGACCAGTTGCGAGTCCACCTCCATGATGTTTGTAAAATGATAGTTTTACTTAGTGCGGTTTGCTTTGCAATGTACTTCGAATTTCTTTCTTGTGAGTACATGTCCCTACCAGCAATTTGTTTATCTATTCTCAGCTCGTAGAATCAGAGTGATTTGGCTACATCCAATTTAAATCCTTTGATTTGCGCATGATGCTGAACCAAGCAACCGCGGATTTTTCTCCATCCTCTGAACCACGGATCATTCCGGCCCAACAAGTTCTCGTGAAACAGATGTGCGGAACAACGAAATGAAACGGAATTGCTTGAGCATGAAGTGTGCCTGCTCGGACCGTGATTGAGCAAAACAAGCTACACAAAGTCCGCTTTCGAGATTGACCATTAGATCATTTGGGATACATTAATATGAATTTAAAAGGTTTTAATTGAAATTGTTGAAATATTATCCCACATCATTTAATAACGGGATTCAAATACTCTTTATATTCATATGATCTTCCTCCACCTATCAGTTTAAACTTTTGGATTGAACTTTCTAATATAATATCAGAGCCAGTATTATCCCTTTCGCGAATATGTCTCCATCCCCACTAGTCAAACTGCACATGTGTATATGCAATATAATGAGCTAGCGCATTTACAAAAATCTTTTGTTCTTATTATGTTGACATAAATTGAACTAATTGACAAGAACAGAAGCCGGGACCACAAAATTGATGATTGGGATTAAGCAAACCTGCAAGTGCATGAAGTTCTACATTGTCCGGAGAGGGTCGAGATGACATGTTTCAGAGCATGCATTCAGCGACTTCTATTCTGTTGGCATGGGACTACCGCTCTATGTCATTCTCCATCTCATGAGTTTTCACTTTATAACACGCACCGAAAGGACGGTCCCTCTCGTCGACCCAAACACAAGCCGGGGTTTCCAATGAACAAAGGGTCATCGCTGAAACCCGCTGCCACGATGAGGGTGATTGTTGTCGTGTCGGGACGCGAACTGGCGACCGAAGTCACCCGCCAAGAGACCGTCCTGGAAATCAAGCAGAGATTGGAACGGTTTCTCGGTATTCCGACATCCTCACAAACTCTAGCCGTGTCCGGGTTGGAATTAGTAGACGGCCTCGACATGGATGACTACCCTTTCATCATCGAAGGAACCAAAATCCAACTCACCGTTGAAGACGCCAATCGTCCTCTATCTAATGGCTATAGCAAAATGCAGGTCGTCGTGAAGTTCCCCACGAGGAAAATCAGTGTGGAAGTCGATCAGACCGAGACGGTCCACAGCCTCAAGGAGAAGATACACATCCTGGAGGGTACGCCGATCTCCAGGATGTCGCTCTTCTTCTCCGGGAGAGAATTGGAGGACGATTTCCGGTCTCTGACCGAGTACGGTGTTGGGGAGTCTTCGGAAATAGTTATCTTCCTAAAGAACAGCAGCAGGCAGAGGCACGAGCCCCCTAGTAGGAGGCTCAGCATCGTGGTCCAGACCTCGTCGAGCCTGCTCAATGCAGCCGCAATTCCTCTGGAAATGAAGGACTCCTGCACCGTGGGTGACTTGAGGCAGATGCTGCTGAGCCGCCAGATTCTTCCCGCGGATGACTATATCTTCATACACAAGCAGAGGCTGATGCGCTGCGATTGCAGCCTGCGTTGGCACGGCGTGGAGGACGGCGAGACGCTCTATGTATTCAGAGGCACCGTGACGCGTGGTTCCTTCTGAGCCCCGACAACTGAGAAGTTTCGATCATTATGCAGACCACAAGAATCGAATCAACAGTAGTATTTATCTAGGTAGGAGTATTAATGGTCAAAACAAGTTGTTCTTTGTGCATTGATCTAGGCACAATGCGTCGGTTTTCTGTTTTCTTTCACATGTTAGCATCTTCCTCCTTTTAGGGTCTATCTTTTACATATAAATCAATCTCATAGCCTAATCTCTGAACTCTAATTAACAATCTTCTCGATTGAGAAAAATTCTATCATGTAAATTGGAGTGAAGATTTGAGAAATAAGGGCATGAAAAAAAAATAATCCGAAAGCTAATTTTAGCTAGTTTTTATTGTGTCGTAGATGTGAGCGTACAGTCCATACGCTTTAAAAGCTGCATCTCTTTTGAAATGAATGTGAATATAGAATTCTTAATTTAGGGCCGTCAGCTTAGTTTTGATCTTTATATGAAATTAACGAAGTTGAAGGTTCGCATTGTGAAGTTAATTTGTAATAATTTGATTGAATGAGATAAGTCGAGGACAATACAAATGTTAATCACACTACGTGTAGATGCTATCTTTTGAGTAAATTCATGTTATCTTAAGAAAAATTTATTAGATCAACAAAGATAGTCAATCTTGTACCTATTTTTATTAGATTAATGTAAGATGCCGTGTTTGTTGTGGCAATTGCAAACTACAGAAGTATTCGATGCCACGCCCACGTAGTCGTATAATATGCAAATTAAGACGCTGAAACTAAGGGACAACAATGTTTCTAAAAGAAGAGATTTTTAAGAATATAAAAGACAAAACGAAAGACATTAATTCAAGTTCAAATACTATGTAACGACTGTCTGATCTTCTGGAGAAGCATCGGCACTGTCGACAGCAACCGCCGGAGGTGGGGGTTGATCAGAATCATCAGGATCAACGGACTTGAAGAAGAGGTAAATGTGGGAGCCGTCCTTGATCCCTACATCGACGAGACGAGCCCCGTCTTCTTCGTCCTTGATCGGATGTCTCCGATCACTGTCGCCGGGCAACAGGATCAGACGGTCGCAAGGGAGCTTCTGCTGGGCCCCGATCACCTGCTTGAGATCCGCCACCGTACTGTCGCCAGGCACGTCGGCAGGGAACAGGATTCCAGTCAAGATCTCCAACACCACCTTCATTTCTTGAAGTCTAAGCTCGTCGCGCCGTCCATTCTCGGGGGGCACGAGCCAACAAGACCTAGGACTTCTTCGCGCATCCAGAACACGGCAATGCACGATGCATTTTCGTGAGTTCTCGGTGGTTAGTTATGGGCATGCCTTTGAGGTGGGTCTGAGGATCGGTTTGGGAATGAGAATTTTGTGGCGTTTCTATACCTCTTCTCTTCGATCCGATCATCTTTCTCGCGTGCCACGCGACCTAAAAGCGAAATAGTAAATGTGGGGAAGCTCTTTTCACTCAAAAGATCTCTTTGACCAATTCATCTTCCGTTAAACATACTTTTCTCCTAACTATCCCATTAATCTTAGCTGGGGGTTACTTTGAATTCCTAACCTCTAACGTATGCTGCATGAAGGTTGTGGAATTCGATGTTATTGTTTCTTTAAAACAAAAAAATATGGATTTTAACATAGAAATTGTTTAAGCAGTGTCTAATTAAACCGGAGGATATTAGGTAGACAAATTGGTTAATTAGACATTGTGCGAAGTACAGATCAACCCAACAAGTTCTCTTGTGATAATCACCACCTCACCTAGGTGCCAAAGACTTTTATACCATCCTATCCAACCATAGCCACTTCTGGAAAAAAGTGACGGGAGTCTAAATTCCCCCCATGGCCCCCCAAGTTTCCAAGTGAACATTCCTCCTCTCCACCTAGGAGGAAATATCCCCAAGTTTTATGTCCCAAATTTCATTCGAAGCCTTTTCAGAACATGCTTAGGTCTAGCTTGTTCATGTTGTAAGCGAATCAATTCCATGTTTTGGGAAAAAAGAAAGAAAGAAGGCGATCCTCGACTTGAGCTTAAAAAATAGATATATCTAGAGATCCAAAATCACCTTTTAGTGCCTAATTTCCACCTTAGTAGAAAAGTTAGTAAAAATTGTTGGCTCATGCTACTTCCACCCATTTATTAGCTTAAGACCCTGTGTCACATTGAATTGACTATATTATCTCTTGTAGGTCTCACTCTTGGTTTAAGATTATTTGTTGCCTTCCTATTTCTTTTTTTCTTTTTCTTTTTTCTTTTGTTTCAATGTTTTAAAAGACAAAACTACCCCCATCCATTTTAAATAACTTTTCTCACCCAAGTTCAATATTTCCTTCATGTTTTCCTTCTTCATAACTTAATCTCCATCATTGTAATTTAAGCAAGCACTCATCATATATCGAAATGAAGAAATGTTAGTTCTATCTACAAGTTATTTACTTTATTTCCCTAAATTATCTTCCTAACCGCGAATTTTTCGACCTCAATACTATGGTTGATGTATGCATTAGACACAATTTACTTATTTGTCATTGAAGACAACATTGGTTTTTTTTTCTTAAATGCATCTATTGATAACAAAACTACCAATGGAGAATGTTAATCATGTCTACAAGTTCATTTGAAATTTTAGCAAGTAATTTATAACATGATAGGATCTTTTGAGTAGTGTGTGAACGCACTTTCATACTCAAGATTACATTCTCCCTATAAAAAGGTCAAAGGTCAAAGACAAAATGATAGGAGAGGTAATTATTGTAATCAACTTAATATTCCTATTACAATGTAGATAATGAAAATTGGATATCGTTTCATTGATTGTCCTTTGGAATAGAAGAGCGAATCAAGGTCACTTAATATATTAAAATGCATGGCACAATAAATAATTTAAAATTTGACTATTAGATTCACCAAAGAAAATGAGAGTTGAGTAGTTAAGATACACATAATACAATGTAATGATGTATATTAAATTTATATATAAATGAAATGGGAAATAAAACTGCTAGACAGTTATTCTCACTTCTTTTTTTGTGCTTAGCTACTTTTTCAAAAATATTTTCCTAGTTTAAAAAAAAAAGAAATGTACAATTCGTTAACACAATAATTAACTTTTTTTTGCTCAAATAATTAGTTAACTATCTACCAAAGTTTGGAAAAGGGATCCACCAATTTTGTTTCAAATGGAGAAAGAAAAGGAAAAAAAAAAAAAGAGAGAGAGAGAGAGAAGAAGGCAAGCAATAATCTTAAAAAATCAAGAGCGAACCCCACATTTAACATTAGGGCTTGAGGTTTTTTTTTTTTTTTTTTCTGTCTCTCAAAGATTTTCTGACGTTTTTGGCAAGTCAGTGCTAATGGGGCAGTCCACATTAGAAACATCATTTTATAATATTTTTAAAAAGGACTAATTCAAGGGGTAAAAAGAAAAAAGATATGACAATAAAAGTGAGGAGGATGCAGCCCCCAAATTTCCTTGGATCCTCTCTTAATCGCCTTCCCTTTTTAGGCCAATCTCTGAATTTTACCTAAACGGACAATTTTATTCCCACATGGAAAGTCCCCTATATGATTTTGCTCCATCGTTATCAGATGATGATTCTCTCTCTACTTTTTCTCAGCGGCTGAAAGATCCCATTTCCCCCCAAAAAAAAGGGAAAAAAAATCAATGGATAATTACCATTGATTGTTTCAAATTCACCTAACCAAACCGCCTCGTCAGTTCGCAAAAGAGAAAAGAAAAGCAAAAAACACAACCTTGTCAGTTCCGAAATCAATGCGTCTTATTGGCGTGGAAAAAAACGGCGATTGACGCTGCCGATCCAGTCTATTCTCTCTCTCTCTCTCTCTCTCTCAGCCACAGGCCTCACTTATCTAAGGCCCGATCTATTTATCTCGGGGCACGTCTGTCTCTTCCTTTGTCGTTTCCTTAATGATTGCCAACTATATTCCCAGGATAATCCCTCTTGAACATGACCCCTCCCACCCACCAAACATTTCCTCCCCCGGGGTCCGTTCCTCTACCGCGCCACCCCACCAGGCCACGTCGTGCTCCCTAGCTCCCCCATATCGCCTTTTATCGGCCCCACGGCGAACCTACGTCTGGGATCATCGCTTTCCTGGATAAGGGTCCTAGATGTAAGCAAAAAAGACCACCGGAATTGGGCCGAATCAACCGATCCTAGACAATTTCCGAGGGCATCGATCCGGTTCACCATTCCATAAAATTGGAATTAGTGAATCCACTAGCATTCTATCAAACTCTCATCAACCTCCAGAGTCTCCAGAATATGATCAACTCGAAGCCTTATAGAACCATCCATTTGGACTGATTTTTTAATTTTTTTTAGATATGTAAAAAAAAAAAAAAAACCTAACTTTCTCCTATTTTACACCTCACTCATGTGCATAGGCATGCGAGTAAGATGAGATCAAATCAAAACACATAAGTAGTTGCTCATTCAAATCAAATTTTGCCACAAATTATAAAAATCTTTGTAAAACCTACAATTTTATATGTAATTCAATAATTATAAAAGCGCATTAATTACCAAGAATATCTTCAATTCAGTCTTGAACATTAACGACAAACAAAAACAAAACAAACAAACTAAACATGCCACTAATTCCATTAGTCCACCAAAAAATCCAATTGACTAGTTTCCAATTTTGAGAAGGTGTCTGGAAACTTATCAATCTTGATAAATTTACAGTTCAATCGTAAACACAGTTGTCACTTCTTTTTAAATAGATCTGAATGAAATTTCACTCGATCCGTGATTATCGCATCACTATTAGTTTGACCAGCATCGAAACGGGCCTTCGAGTAGGTCGATTTCCCCTCTTGATCACTTTCATGTCGTAGCGGCGAGGGTGATGAAAGACGAGGGAGGTAAGTCACATCACGATCACAGAGGAAATGCGATGAGTTTCACGGGACGAACGGTGCGAGCGGCACCACTCGAGAGTCTCCCCCATAAGGAAAGTCGTGAACCAACCAACAATACTAGTTTAGTAAAGCGTTCAACTACCTATCAAAGTTGGACTCCGGAAAGCCTACGCTGTCAACTACCATTCTTCTTCTTCTTCTTCTTCTTCTTCTTCTTCCTCGTCCCATGCTCTCTCTCTCTATCTCTCTCCAGTCTCTCTCACCGCCCATTCTTCTGTCTTTCTCTCTCTCTGTGTGTACAGGAGGGACCACCAGTCTCTTGAGAGTTCTCCTTTTGGCCGTCCCCTATTAATACTAAATTAGATCGCTTCAGGTTCGCACACGCCCAAGCTTCAGTCTCACTTTCACTCCCCACCCGCAACCACCAACACGTCCTCTGTCCGTATATTCATCAAGCTCAATCATACCCAGTGTTGAAAAACTTGCTCTCTCTCTCTCTCTCTCTCTCTCTCTGCCGCTCGGTCCCGGAACTGCGCTTTCGGGAAGGAAGAAAATGTCTCGCCTGGACCATTCCTCTGATGATTCGTATGCGGACTCTAGAGGTACCTACTCCGAGCTTGAAAAGCTCTCCTTTTTTTATTTTCTTTAGTAGATTCCTCCTATTAGCAAGAAAAACTTTGTCTCGAGGAGCTATAAAGATGTCGGTGTCGAACATCTGCAGCAGAGGATGTCAGTCAGGATTCTAAGCTGGAATTCTCGGAAGATGAGGAGACGCTCATAACTAGAATGTTCAAGCTAGTTGGCGAGAGGTGGGTCGGGTTCTTCTGCCGCTTCCGATTCTCGTCGTGAACTCTTTTGTCGTTTTGTTGTTCGGGATATGACGCGACCTTAACGCGAGTTCATGTGCTTCCAGGTGGTCGCTGATTGCCGGGAGAATTCCAGGGAGAACGGCGGAGGAAATCGAGAAGTTCTGGACTTCAAGATACTCGACCAGCGAAGACTGAGGAAGACCATCTCTGTTCTGTGGTGCTTTGGCAGCTGATGAAAGAAGCAATTTTGGCTTTTATTTTAGCGTAGTCTGGATGTGCTTTTGCTAGTTGCTTTACTAGAGAAGATGGAAATCGTCTTCAGGGTATTGTGGTGTTACTTTTTTTTTTTTTTTTTTGGGGGGGGGGGGGGGAGGAACAAAAGCGGTCACTCTAATGCAGAATCATGTAGATTTGGGTTGGGTTAATATTAGTGTGGAATGATGATTCGCTTTTGGGTAATTTTCAGACACCATGATCTCACTGCTTGTCTGTTTAGGTGAATTTGGATTATATGCAAGCGAAGGTCTATTTGAATCTTCAGTATTACTTTTCTTCGTGAGTCCTGTTAAAAGATCGGAAACAGAGGAAAAACAGAGTGGAAAACAGTAACGGCGCGTTTTCCTTGAAACTGTTCATAAAGCAAATCGTTTTTGGAAATGTAAAGATTCGATGGATTACGATAAGACTTTTGAGTATAGCGACGAATCTTGGGCTTTTCAAGTTCAATTCGGAATGGTATCCCTCAAGATTTAGCAAGTTCGTTCGCCCAGCATGAAATCAAGGGTTGATTTTGTTCCCTCCACAATGCAGAACATGATGGTCGTGCGAGTATAATGGAGCCAATTGGTGCGCCATTCATGGTATGGTTGGACGTCTTTGTACTTTGGAGTAAATTTGGGGATTGCATTGCCTGTGATTATTTTCCTAAGAACACTCGTGATTTCTTTCCTAAGAACATGGCTTGAGTTTGAACTCAAAAGGGAAAGTCCAATCCCATTTCCCTGTTTTTGTTGGTTTCCTTAAAAAGGGACACAATTCGATCTAATCTTCTTGTTTTTATTAGGTTTCCTAAAATTGGTTCGCTATTTTGGATGAGAGAGAGAGAGAGAGAATGTTATAAGAGCAAACAGGAGAAGTCTTGGGGCTAGATTGTGAGATAATATTTGAGTTTTGTTTTGGATGTAATTCAAGGTTGGGAAACACTTTAGAGAGAGAGAGAGAGAGAGGAGTGTTGGGGCTGGAATGTGAGATAGCACTTGGGTTTTGCTTTGGATGTAATCTAAGGTTGGGAAAAACTTGAGTGACTGAGTGATTATAAACTTGGCATTCTCAAGATTCATATTGGACTTTTTGGCGGCTTTATCTCCTCGTGAAGTAAATATCGACACTTGAGTCAAATCAGTAAATTTCAGGTGTTTCTTATCGTTCCTTACTTATTTCTCTGATACTTTCTTCTTCTTTGAATTGGACTTGGATTACAAGATCCATTATCTTTCAAGTAAATTTCACAATAACTATTTCCACTAGAAGAGCTTTTCATTTAAATTCCGATATGTATTCCCTTTTAATTCTTATTATCACTTCTCCTTCACATCATGCAACCATTGCTAGTGATACTTTTCTTAGTTAATTTTAGTTCCTACATTCATCTAGGAGGAGAGGGTTAGTCCTCCCCCTGCAAATGATCCTTATTAATCAGAATATCTAGCAAATATAAACTGGGAAGTCATTGTTAGGACTATTGTAGGCGATAAAGTTACTCACTCTCTTGCTGTATAGATTGTCAAGGCATATTCTTATTTAGTGTTGAACATAACTCATTTCTTTTAAATGTTGGATTGCATTCTATCCTATCGATTAGCTTCTACATTTTGTGGACCAGTCCCAAAAACCCTAGCATTTTAAATTGTCCTTACATAATGAGGACATTGCTGAAGTATGCTGATGGATCTTCTCTATCAAAAGCTGGCCCATTACATTCGCCCACTCAAAACATCTCCCATCACATACTTAGGCCTTGAAAGAATACTTCCGCACAAGATACTGTAATTACATTGCCTTAGGTTAACTTCTTTATTTTTTGGTAATGGTTATCCCTGCAATCTCAAGAGATTAATTTATTTAGAGATTAGAAGTTATAATTATACCAAATTACACGAAAGAAACGGCAAAAACAAAATTGAGGAAGAAGCCCTTGCTGTCCTATTCGAGTGTCTTTCTTGCACAAAAACAAAATCCATGTCGAATACAGAACGACATAACCCTTCTTTCAGTTTACTTCACTTTCTTATGTGACCATTCAACTGATGTCCGCACTAATCCGCATCTCTCCTGCATTGTTCATTGATCAGTAACCAGCTGAAATGGCTCGCCGACGTCTCAAACTATGCTGCATCACCACGGTGGTATTCTTAGTCATTCTCATCGCCATCATCGTGACCTTATCCTTCACGATCTTCAAGCCCAAAGATCCTCAGATTACGATCCAGCCCGTTGGCCTCAAGAACTTCAACTTCAACATCACAGGCGTCACGTTAAACACGCTCGTCACAATCCACAACCCTAACTACGGCAGCTTTGAGTACAAGAACGTGACCGGTTACGTTAACTACCGCGGGTCGACGGTGGCTGAAGTCCCCATCGCGCACAACAAGATTCCCGCTCGGGCAAAAGTCAACATGACCACTTCGACGGATCTGATCGTTGGTAAATTGATATCGAACCCGAGTTTCTGGGAAGACATTGGCTCGGGCTACTTGAACTTCACTGCTACGGCGACTTTGCCTGGGAAAGTCAGTCTGGCCAAGATCTTTAAGTTCCGTGCCACCACTTATACCTCCTGCTACATCTTAATTTACATTCAATCTCAGGATGCGGACTCTAAATGCATTACCAAGATAAAGCTATAAAGCTATAATTGTTTCTTGGTATACCTAGTTTTGTTTTAGACAATAAGTGTTCATACCCAAGGCCTCGTTCCAGCGAAGTTCGCTATATTTCGAATCCACATAGTTTTAAGTATAGTTGATTACAAGGCTTTGGCTGGCTGGTTCTTCTAGTCCTGCTTATATAGCAGCAAGTTTGCAACTATATATTGCAATATAACCTAGTTTTGAACTTTATTAGTTTTTCCACGTCGTATTAACTTATCAGAGCTAGAACCTCACCTCTTAATTATGGGGAAAAGTACCAAAATAGTCATAAACCTTTTGTATCGGTACCAATTCAGTCCTAAACTTTTTAATTTGACCAATTTAGTCCTAAACCTTTTCACATTAGTACCAATTCAGTCCATCCGGCTAATTTAAGCCGGAAATTGCTTACGTGGCCATCGGCGGTCTTACGTGGCGCCACATGGATAAATTTTATAATTTTATATATATATATATATATATATATATATATATATATATATTTTTTTTTTTTTTCAGATTTTTAAAATTATTACTTATTATTTTTTTTATTTTTTCCTTTTTTTCTCTTTTCTTTTTTTTTTTTTTTCCTTACCCTTGGCCGCGTCCATCCGGCTATTTTAAGCCGGAAATTGCTGACGTGGCCATCGGCGGTCTTACGTGGCGCCACGTGGATAAATTTTATAATTTTTTATATATTTTTTTCAGATTTTTAAAATTATTATTTATTATTAGTTTTTCCTTTTTTTCTCTTTTCTTTTTTTTTTTTTTTTTCCTTACCCTTGGCCGCGTCCATCCGGCTAATTTAAGCCGGAAATTGCTGACGTGGGCATCGGCGGTCTTATGTGGCGCCACGTGGATAAATTTTATAATTTTTTATATATATTTTTTCAGATTTTTAAAATTATTTATTATTATTATTTTTTCCTTTTTTTCTCTTTTTTTTTTCCTTACCCTTGGCCAGCAAGGTCGCCGGCCAGCCGACCATCGCCGGCCACAAGCTGGTCGGGGCGAGGGGCCCCGCGCCCTCACCGGCCACTGGCGAGGGCCGCCGTGGCGAGGCACAAGCAAGGGCGACGGCCCCTGCCCAGATCCAGGCGAGGGCCTCTACGCCATCGCCGGCCACTAGCGAGGGTGCGGCAGCCCTCACCCAGATCCAGGCGAGCTACGTTTGCCCCATCTGGAGCTCCATTGCCTCCGATTGCGACGTGGTCACCCGAGCCTTCGCAGCCCCCGGAGGTTGAAGGAGGTGGTCGGCGTCCCGAGCTCGGGTAGCTTCTGGAGGGATAACGGCGTGGGGAAGTTCGCGATCTCGCACCGAATTAAGCGCGGCGATAGTGTCGCGAGCCTCGCCTGGATCTGGGCGAGGGCCGCCGCACCCTCGCCCGCCATGAGTAAGGGCTGCCACGCCCTCGCCGGCCAACGGGCGAGGGTTTCGGCCCTCGCCTAGATCTGGGCGGGGGCCATCGCCCTCGCTTGTGGCTGGCGAGGGCGCAGGGCCCCTCACCCCCGACCAGCTTATGGCGGCGACCTCGCCGGCCAAGGGTAAGGAAAAAGAAAAAAAAAAGAGAAAAAAGGAAAAAATAATAAAATAATAAAAAATAATTTTAAAAATCTGAAAAAAAGATATATATATATATATATTTATATATATATTGCAATTATAAAATTATAAAATTTATCCACGTTTTTCCACGTCGTATTAACTTGTCAAAGCTAGAACCTCAAAAAGTTTTAATTATGACCAATTAAAAGAGCATACGCAAAATGGTTATTTTGGTAATTTTCCCCTTATTATGAGTTATCCCAATGGTTAATCGCCCATGTGTCCCAATCAATCAGGCCATCTAAGAAAAGTGGGGAAAATTGCTAAAAAAATGTCACAAATCTATTAGTTTGCTTCCTCATGTGCATAAATCAATTGGGTCAGCGACGCGTTCTGAAATGTCGCATTTTAATCGATCACCTAGGGATGTGTGCGTGCGCGGGGTTCAAGGCATGACGTTGCCTATCAACATAGATTATATTTTTGAGTTATCACAATATGTAAGAATGAAAGTTGAAACAGGTAAGGAAGGTCATCAAAGCTAACTATTATGCATGCCCATTTTCATTTCTGGCGAAGTCTTTTGCAAATCAACCAATGATTCCAAAGGCTATGATTTTTATTTTAGCATTTTTTGGACTGATTATTTTTCCTTATCAAAAAAATGCCATTAATCCTTCAATTTCATGGATAGTTAGCCGAGTTTGTGACGGGTTAAATTATGTCAATATGGTTTTAGCTAAAACACTTTTGTTATTAAATTGTTTCAAACAAGATGAAGAAAAGACCATGCATGCCCTTCTTGAGATTTTGCAAATATGGTTTTTCTCCCACGTAAGAGAGTTTGGGCACCCTATGGAACAATTTAAGATAGATGATTTTAGGCATCCCATACAAAAATTCAAGATCCTAGAGCGTTTTTCCTCGAATAAACAGTACTCACATTGAATTAATTTTTTGAAAGATCCTAATCCTAAGGCATTCCTATGGCACGTTGAATGGTTCCATGTTGAGAAGGCCCATTTCTCTCATAAGTATGATGAACCAATTCCACTGCTGGGCCTCTCTAGTGCTACTTCTTATTACCCATATAGGGTGGCCCTTTAGTCTTCAAGAAATTTCTCCGCCTCTCAAGATGGAATTGTTCCAAGTTCGTTTTACTCGTACAAGCTATGACTGCTTCGACAAGATCTAGATGATCCTTGCCGCATGGAGTGAATGTCATCTAGAGATTTTGGTGCCTAAGAGGCTAAAAGGTGAGGAGGAGATTTACCATGCGTCGGCATTCTACATCCAACAATACCGGATTCTTGCCACTTTGCGTCTAGTAGTCCTTGATGTGACTGAGAAGCGCACTTAGCAAGCGCGAATTGAACATCTTAAGCGGAAAAGTGGAAATGATTGAAACTGAGAATAAGAAGCTTCGTAAGGCATTGGGCTCCCAAAAGCATATAAAATGAGACGTTTTGGATTTTGATTTCAATTCTTAGTTCAATGTTTGGGAAGTTTGATTTTAAGTTTTAGTTTAGGGAATCTGATTTCTAAAATTTCACAAAACCCATTTTCATTAGAAGGGCATTTCACTTAAATTTCGGTGTGCATTCCCTTAGATCCTTGTAATCCTACTCACGCATATTGTGTAACCATTGCTATTAATACTTTGCTTGATTTATCTAGTTCTACATTCATCTAGGAAGGGAGGGTGGTTCCTCCTACCGCAAATGACCCTTATTAAGCACCATATCTATTATCTAGTAAGTATCCATCGAGATGTCATTATTAGGACAGAAGGACGCTATTATAGGCGATGAAGTTACTTACTCTCTTGCTATATTGATTTCATGGCATATTCTTATCTAGTGCAAAACATGACTTATTTCTTGTAAATGTCAAATTGCATTCTATCTTATCGTTTAGCTTATAGATTTTGTGGACCAATCCTAAAAAAAAAAAAAAAAAAAAAAAACTAGCATTATAAATGCTCTTTGGTAAGCGAGACATGGCTGAAGTATGCCGATGGATCTGCTCTATCAAAAGTTGGCCCATTTCATTCGGCCACTCAAAACAACTCCTATCACATACTTGGCCCTTCATAGAACACTTTCTCACATGATACTTTAATTACGTTGCCTTATGTTAATTTCTTTATTTTTGGTAATGTTTATCCTTACAATCTCCAGAGATTAACTAATTTAGCGGGGATTAGAAGGTATAATTATACCAAATTACACGAAAGAAACAGCAAAAACAAAAGAGGAAGAAGAAGCACTCACTATCCTATTCGAGTATCTTTCCGGCATACTAATAAGACCCTTGTCAAATACAAAGCTCTGTAACGTGATGAACTCAAGCTAAGTTGTACCTTGTTCATTACGTTCATCTCCCCATTAGAATCCACTTACAGCGTCCTGCGTTTGCATCATCATCATCCATTTGATCTTGCACGCTGATCTTCACAGCTTTATCCTCGAATTACAGAAGCATTCAACATCCATACTCCAAAGTAAAACAAAATGAGATTAAAAAAGAAATGACACGAGCCTTCTTTCAGTTCACTTTCTTATATGAACATTAACTGATGTCCGCATTAATCCGCGTCTCTCCCGCAATTTTTCATCGATTAGTAACCAACTGAAATGACTCGCGGACGTCTCAAAATATGCTGCTTCAACCCGACGGTTCTCTTGGCCATTCTCACTATCATAATCGTGACCTTATTTCAAGCCCAAAGAGCCTCAGATTACGGTCCAGTCCATCAGTCTGGGGAGCATGCTGTTCAACGTCACCACTTTAAGCATGCTCGTAACCATCGACAACCCTAACTACGGCAGCTTTGAGTATAAGAGCACGATGGATTATGTTAACTACAACGGATCGACAGTGCCTGAAGTCCCCATGGCGCAAAACAAGATTCCTGCTCGGGGAAAAGTCAACATGACCACTTCGACGGATCCGATCACCGATAAGTTAATATCGAACCCGAGTTTCTGGAAAGATGTCGCCTCGGGCTGATTGAACTTCACTTCTACGGCGACTTTGCCTGGGAAAATCCATGTGGCGAAGATCTTTAAGTACCATGCCACTACTTATAGCACCTGCTCCATCCTATTTCACATTCAGTCTCAGGCTGTGGACTCTAAATGCAATACCATGATAAAGCTATAGTTGTTCCTAGGCATACCTAGTTTCGTTTTCGACAATATGTATTCATACCTAAGGCCTCGTTCCAGCAAAGTTCGCTTTATTTCGAATGCACATAGTTGCAAGTATAGTTGAATGCTAGGCTTTGGCTGGCTGGTTCTTCTAGTGTTGCTGCATCATGTTTGCAACTTCATATTGCAATATAACCTAGTTTTGACCTTCATTTGTTTTTCCATGTCGTATTAACTGATCAGAGCTAGAACCTCACCTCTCAATTATGGCCCATGAGAGCACATGCAGAATGGTTAAATTTTCTCCGACGGTAGTTCCCAGTCAATCAAGCCATCCAAGAAAAGTACCATACTTGTCTTGCTTAAGCTTCAATTACCATATGATCACGGCGCGGATATTTAAGAGAAGGCAAGGGACCAAACACAGTGACAACACCAAAAAGTCAACAATAGGACTACATGGTTTAAGTCCAACTAAGAAAGTCGACAGGAAAGCAATCATGCGAAGTCTTTCTTTCCAAGCTACACTCATGTTGATCGAAGTATCCAATTTATTGGAGAAAATTATAAATAAAAAAGGAGTCTTGAAACCTACTTCATTCGTATCAATTCAATCATAAATCTTTTAATTTTGTCAATTTAATCCTAAATATTTTGATAATTTGTTATCATAATCTGTCTAGCAAGTGGAAATCATTGATGGGACGTCGACTATCTTACATTAGTTACATAGCACTACCAACACTAAAGTAGTTAATTTTTAAAATTTTAATTTTTGATAATATTAAAAATTTTAAAATTTTAAAGTCTTTTTTTTCTTTGTCCTAGCAAGGGCAGCCATCACCCCATCAAGGGCAACCTCACTTAGGTAGCGCGAGGGTCCCCTCACCCAAGCGGGGCAAGCCTCTCCTTATATCACCGATGGCCACCCATCACTTGTGATTGGTTGTCAACGAGAAGGAAAGAAAAAAAAAATTAAAAAGGAAAAAAAGAAAACAAAATTCAAAATTCCAAAAATTATCCATGTCAATGATGGTACACCACTTAGACAATTGGTGCCAACTGAATCTTCATATCAATATTTTTAATCAAAATTAACTAGAATGATTATATATCACCAAAAGGCTTATGATTGAATTGGTAAAATTGGACTCTCTTTTCAAACCCTAGCCTCTTTCTATTCTCATCCACCTCTCTCTAGCTACCTTTTTTTCTTCCACTGAAAGCTCCCTCAACTAAGAAATAACTCAACTGAGGGAGGCTCCATCTTCTCAATTCGAATTGAGATTCTCTCTACCCATCTGATATGGGGGTATTTTATTATTTTTATTCCAATTTTTTTTTCTTTGCTCGCTGCTGATGCTCTTCTCTGGTCGACGGGCGATCTTCGCTTCCGAATTGGTATTGTTATCCTTACAATCTCAAGAGATGAGCTAACTTAGCCGAGATTAGAAGGCATAATTATACCAAATTATACCAAAGAAACAGCGAAAACCAAAGAGGAAGAACAAGCACTTGCTGTCCTATTCGATTGGCTTTCTGGCATATTAACAAAACCCATGTCAAATACAAACCTCCGTAACGTGATGAACTACTAAGAACGTTCTAAGATCGAGCTAAGCCGTTCTTTTGTCCATTTCGTTCATCATCTCATTAGAATCCACTTGGAGCGTCCTGCCTATACGTCGTCATCATCCATTTGATCTTGCACGCTGATCTTCATAGCTTTATCCTCGAATCACAATAGCATTCAACATTCATGGCCCAAACAAGATGAGATTTAATAAGAAACAACATGACCCTTCTTTCAGTTTACTTCACTTTCGTATATGAACAGTAACTCATGTCTGCATTAATCCGCATCTCTCCTGCGTTGTTCATTAATTAGTAACCAACTGAAATGGCTCGCCGAGGTCTCAAAATATGCTGCTTCACCTCGGCGGTTCTCCTGGCCATTCTTACTATCATCATCGTGACCTTGTCGCTCACGATCTTCAAGCCCAAACAGCCTCAGATTACGACCCACGCCATCGGCCTTGAGAGCATCCAGTTCAACATCACTGGTACCAATGTCACGCTAGATGTCACGTTAAGCATGCTCGTGACGATCGACAATCCTAACTATGGCGGATTCGAGTACAAGAGCACGACGGGTTACGTTAGCTACCATGGGTCGATGGTGGCCGAGGTCCCCATCGAGCACAGCAAGATCCCCCCTCGGGCGAAAGTCAACATAACCACTTCGACGGATCTAATTGCCGATAAATTGCTATCAAACCCAAGTTTCTGGGGAGACGTCGCCTCGGGCTGCTTCAACTTCACTTCGATGACCACTTTGCATGGGAAAGTCAATCTGGCAAAGATCTTTAAGTTCCACGCCACTGCTTATAGCACCTGCTACATCTTATTTCACATTCAGTCTCAGGCCGTAGACTCTAAATGCAATTCCAGGATAAAGCTATAGTTGTTCCTAGCTATACAGTTTTGTTTTCGTCAATAAGTATTCATACCCAAAGCCTCATTACATTGGAGTTCGCTATAATTTGCATGCATATAGTTTCAAGTGTAGTTGATTACAAGGCTTTGGCTGGCTGGTTCTTCTCGTGCTGCTTATATTGAAGAACGTTTGCAACTATATATTGCAATTTAAGCCACTTCATTAGTTTTTCCATGTCGGATTAACTTATCAGAGATGGGAACCTCACCTCTTAATTATGGCCCACGAGAGCACACGCAAAATGCTTAAATTTTCGCCAACGTTAGGTCCCAATAGATCACGCCATCTAAGAAAAAGCAACCTAATTATCTTAATTAAAGCTTCAATTACCACATGATCACGGTATAGATGTTTCAGAGAATGCAAGCGACCAAACACAGTGACCACCAGAAAGGTCAAACAACAAGACTTCATTGTTTGGGCCCAACTGTGAGATTCGACAAGGAAGCAATCATGAGAATTGGGAAGCCTTTCTTTTCAAGCTACTCTCATGTCGATCGAAGTTTCCGGTTCCACGGCCAGTGGCCCGTTTTCAGATTTTAATAATGACAAAAGGAGAAGAGGCGAAATAAGTATAAAATAATCAAAGGGGGACGATTGAGGACAAAGAGAAAATCTTGTCAAAGACCACTAAATCTGTCACGAGAGAGCATAAATATCGTGTTATCATTCACGGACATTTTCGACATGTGATGAGGTCTCGGGAGACTATATTTGCGTGAGCTTAAAGACAGGATGACCAATGACAATCACGCCGTTCTCTATCTTTTTCCCCTAAATTGCCGGCGGCTGTATTACTTGCATTGCATTGAGCTATACCGAGGATTCTTTGTAATATTTATTGAGGAAGAGAATATCATTTCTTCTTAAATGCGACATGGCGAAGCTCTGCCATTGAGGTGGTTGGGTAGTTGTGATAGAGGCTTAAAACTGGCGTGGCGGTGCCTTATGCTATCCAACGATCTCAAGTTCGAACTAGGCTATTGACAGTAGTTGTCCTTGTGATGTAACATCACATCTACTTAGTGGGATTAGCTATCACACCATAAGTCAAATCGATTGGCTATTTGGATATTTATTTGGAGCAATAGCGTAATCACTATTACTATCCAAACTGTAATAATTATTATTAAGAAAAAGTATAAAAAAATTATGAATATATTATATTAATTTCAATTTAATTATTAATATTTCAATTTAATCAAATTTAATTCTAAACATTTGCGTTCATATCAATTGAATTCATTTAACTAATTTTGATCGAAAAGCTCTAATGTGAATGACAACTGTCTTACGTGACACAATTAATATTAACATGAACAAATTTTATAATTTTTTAATATTTTTCTAATTTTTTTTTTCATTGTGGCTTGTAAGGATCTTAGATGAGGGTCACCAACCCCTCGGAATTATGAATTAGAAGTTTTAGAAATATGCTTCTTAATGTCTACTATAGAACTCTTACATCTAAGCATCTTCCATTGTGTGGATTTTACTTTCATAATTACCCATCTTTGTATACTATTAATAGTGAGTATACCCTCGGAAATATAGATGATTTCTGGAGAGCCTTTCTTGTTAATTCGTATTCATACCCCTTTTGAAAAATCAACATCACCCGACATAGTTAGATTAGTGAAAATGGGTGATTCTTTCACTCCATAAACGATCATTTATGTGGAGTAATTCCACCCGCAAATCAAATCGGTCGATGTCTAATTGCAAGAAGAAGGTGGCCACTTTCTGTACTCTCTGTTTAGGGATGCCGGTTCCTAGAATGCTAAGAAAAGGAGAGGTTAGATGATTCGCAACACTCCATGTGCCAATCCGCATTTTTCCTCAGTTGCAGTGGATTTCGCCGGTCCAAAGGTACTACTAATCAAAACCGCATTGGAATCTGTATTACCGTCGCTTTCGGAAAGGACATGACGCTCACTGAAATGGGGCTTTATCCTCATGAGAATTAGGTCAGCGAACAGTGCATTGATGGTGAGGGAGAGACGACGTACTTGCATGGCTGTCTATCATACATAGGGCGAAAGAGACATTTGATGTTCTTGTGTGGAACCATTGCTTTATTATGCCGAATTCCCTAAGGTAAAAAGAGTAGTTAAAAAAAAAAAAAGGATTAATATTACAAAAAAATCTTAAAATTAGTGTATTTGTGAAAAAATTATCATAAATTAATTTTTTAATTACATAAAATCTCAAACTAATATATTTATGATAAATTTATACTTCTTTCATTCCTATCAAATTTTATTAAATAAGTGAATTTGATAATGCGTGGCAATTGACAAATGTAACGGATTTATTCATTGTCATAAACATATTAATTTGTGATTTTTCATGATGTTAATCAAATTTAACGAAAACGAAAGGATAATAAATTTTTTGCAACTTGGAGTTTGTGTGGTCAAAAAATTAGTTTTGCATAAATTTATTACATGTATACTAATTTTGAGTTTTTGTGGTCGAAAAATTAATATATGGTAAATTTTGCATGTATGTATCAATTTAATGTTTTTGGTGACTAAAAAAATTAATTTTGAGTAAATTTGTTAAATATGTATCAATATTAGAGGTATACAATGGGAACCACCTAAATCGAGAACCACCTGAATCGGATCAAATCAACTGGTTATAGGCGGTTCTCAGAGAAGACGGTCCAATTCCCAGTTCTCCTACTTGGAACCAATGGCCGGTCGATTCGATTCCTGATTCTAAGGTGGGAAATTAAACCAACCGGTTAATTATATACAATATATAATTCTAAATCCTCAAGAAACAAACCCACAATTAGGAGTGTAATCGACGTCATCGATGAAAATGGGAGCCACAAGTTCAATCCCGCTCGTTCTGCACCACCAAAAAAATAAATAAATAAAAGAGAGAGAAAAGAACAAAGCTTGAAAAGACCGAAACGCAATTTCAATCCTACTCGTTCATCTTCTTTTTTGCCCGATCATATCTCCATTGTAGACTCCCCTGGAGCTTTTGTGTTTTTCATCTGCGTTTGGCTGCCGCAACTCCTACCTACTACATATGAATTAATATATTTTTTGGCTTGAAATAGCAAACTTATCAGTTTCACCGGACCGGACCGAACCGAATAAGACTAGACCGGTCAGTTTGACCAGTTCCTGCTCCTAGAATCTAGGAACCAATCCTCCTGATTTAATTCCCGATTCCAACTCAAAATTGGACCAAATTGGGAACCAATGAGTCCTAACTAACATGAGATTTTTTATTGTATTAACCATAAAAATAACTTAACAGATTTATCTTCATACTAATATGTTTTTGGGTGAAAATTTTCTCCCATTGCGTTTTTATTTTATGATAACAAAGTCAAATATTCTTTCCAATTTTCATGTCATTTGTTTTTATTGACTATCAATTTGGATCAACGGTTAATTTATAACTCTAATTGATATCCATATTGACGGTAACAAAAGTGGCATGTGTACTTGAATAATGGGAAAACTACTAAAAAAAAGTCATGACTTTGTTGCCTTTATGACAATTCAATTCTAAACTTTTCCATTAGACTAATTTAGTTGTAAAACTTTTGATAATTTGCCAATGTAGCTTATTTAGCTAATTTTGGTTAGAAATTGATGATATGGATGCTAACCATTCTACAAGGTATTGCCAACGCTAACGTTGAAAATTTTTAATTTTTTTTTGAATTTTACAGAAGTTTGTATTGATTTTTACTTTCTCTCCTTTCTTTTGTTTTCTCCTTTTTTTTAATTGTTAAGAGTAGGCCGATGTGCTCAACGACCTCCACTAGCCACTAGCCGAGGGCCTGTGAGCCCTTGCCCAATTCTAAGCAAGGATTGCAAGTCCTTCCCAAATGCAGTGAGGGTCGTGACCCTCACCCAGCTTTAAGCAAGGGCCGTGAGACCTGGGTCACCAAGCCTCAGCCGATGGTCATCCTTAACGATGAAGGAAAGAAAGAAAAAAGAAAAAAAATTAATAAAAAAATTTCACGTCAACGTTGGTCATGCTATGTGAGACATTCAATGTACACATTATCAATTTTTGGTCAAAAATTGACTAAATAAACTACATTATTAAATTAATCAAAGATTTAGAACTAAATTAGTCGAATTAAAAGGTTTACAACTGAATCGATACAAGTGCAATAGGTTTAGAACTTTTTAAATATACAAAATAGCTCGTTACTAGAAATCAATAGTTTTGTTTAACGCACTTAAGAAAAACTCAAAGACAGGGTTTCCAAACTCATTTGAAATCTTTAATATTTCAAAAGCTTCAACCTCAAGAGGGTACTCAAATAAGTGAAGATTTGAAACTCAATCACACTTCACAAAGCAACTGAGGGTTGAAGAATCTACTCTCTTCATATCTTCTCACTCGCTTTGGCTCTAGGTGCTTACTCTAGAAAGTTGAGCGCTTTGCAAGCCTTTGAAGCTCCTTTCCCACAACACAGTGGGTTTATTTAAAAGTGATTTTGTGATGAACTGATATTTTCTTTGCAACTCTTTTCTCTCCATTTAAAGTTAGATGTAGATTTGAGTACTCTTCTATCCTAATCTAGATATAGATTTGGGACTTATGAGACTTTATTTGTAATCTTTCAACCTATTAATGTTGTTGTTGTCTTTATAAAGTGATGGTGTTGAGGATGCTAAACTTAGGCATACACTGCATTTTGGCAAAGTCGTAGCTATTGGAGAGGGAAATCTCGATGTGTGCTTATCATTGATGATGATATAAGTTTCTGTGATCAGCTGTTGGTTGTGCTATGATGCTATGACAAATTCATTCTTGTAGAGCAAGCGAGTCTTTGTAGGTGATACCAAGTTTTTTTTTCATATTTGCATTGAATTGTAATCTTTGGGATTGGTTGTCTTGTATCTCTCTTTCACATAAGGATCTTTTTCACATAGGGAAAACTTAACATGTGCTTATTACTAATAATGCAAGTTTCGGTGATCGGCTATCAATTGCACTATGATACTATGACAAATCCGTTTTTGGAAATAAGAAAGTCTTTGTAGGCGGTATCAAATTGATTCATTTTTTAGATTTACATTGAACTGTAACTCTTCAGGATTAATTTTGTCTTGTATGTCTTTCACGTGAAATGAAAATTTTCCTTTGCATCCCAAAAATAAAATAATAATAATAACAATAATAATAACCGAGGGTTCGACCGCAACAAAGGCAATCCTTCTTGGGTCGTATGCAAATCCCACAATCCGAGGCCGTCGCTCCCCCTGATTGACTTTTCCGCCGGCTATTGGAGTGCAATTATTTGTGATTCCAGAAACGTGGCGATATCTAGAACAAATCTAAACATATTGATAAAATAGCATCGCGGATTGCGTCATGGGAATAAAAATACGAAAGTCAACAATTGAATTAAGAAAGTCTTTCTGGTCGTCCTTCGTGCTTCCCAGACACCCCAGACTATTTCCATAGATACTCCTCGAGTGGGTATACTCTTGTTTATGTTGGGATGATGGTGGTTGAAAGGCCGGCGATGAAATTGATTTAATGATTATAGAGAGAATAATTAGCTCAGATTAGTAGGAAACATAAACTATGCAAGATAGGCAGCATCATATGGTACTATTTAGAAATGGTTATCCTAGGAAACGCAAGCTGTCACGACCAAAAGCAAACATGTTCAAATTATTTTTGCTTGTGAAAATTTATGACTCATTTTGACATATAATGCAATGACGTTTATCTGTCATAACTCAAGTTGTAACATGGTGTTAATTGATAAAGGTATAGAGATACTAATGATAGTGTCAAGGGAAGGGACGGTGGTGACGATGGTTGCGCATCAGGTGGTGGTAATACAGGTGAGGATGCTGATGGGAGGGGCGACGGCAATGCAGGAGGCGTTTGTGGAGGTCATGGAAGAGTCGCGAATAATGAGAATGTTTGGTATTTTTAATTTAGACCCACTTTCACGCTTATGAAATATACTTTAAATCGTGTTTAGGGCTCCAATCATTGGCATTTTGACGGTAATAAAACAAATTATAATATGACGGAATGTATAAAACCTCAAATAAAAGTTCTTTGATTCAGATTTTTTAAAAGAGAAAATTAAATCGAGTAAAAGGAGGGAGGGAGAGAGAGGGGGGGGGGGGGGTCACGGCGAGTTGTCAACATCCATCAATATTAGTATTCTTGACGAATCATATTAAAAGTAAATTTCTCTCTGTCTCTTCCGGTGGACGATAAGGCTTAGCAGGCAAATTTGGAAATGCCCATTTCACATTCCTTTTTTTTTTTTTTCTAAACTAGAAGATTAATAAATAAAAATCATATAACAAAAAAAGTACTAACTATTACCACTTATTAAGTATTGTCAACTGAAAAAAAAAAAAAAAAATTGTTAGGGTCCTCTTTGTTTATACTTTTTAAAAATCAAAAAGCAACTTTTTTCTTTCCCATTGGACATTACAATATTTATACCAATTTGATAAAATTATGAAAAAGTTATTTGTAAATCTACTTGTCAAAAAGTATATATTGTGAAATTTTCAGATTAAGAAAAAGACAAAACTTAAAAATTTCTCTATACAAGCCCCAACTATTAATATATAGAAAATAACATATGTTATGAAGTTAGATTATAATATCACGAAGTTATTTTTAAGTGTAATTACTTGTTCTCATAGAATAGTTATTTTCTGTATTTACTTTTTAGTGTAGTTAACAAATTGTAATTCAATGAGCAGTACGATTATTTAAAATTAGATTATTAACAATTTTTTTATACTTAAATAAATTTCAATTGTTATACTACTTAACCAGAATTTACAATTAATATCTTAATTAGTGAGTAATATTATTGATACAAAATTATTGTTAACTCTTAATTATGTTCTAGATATAAAAATCATTATATCGTTAATCCAAGGATAAGGTAAATTGAATTCGCTGGAAATTCCTTATTCAATTCCATTCTTCTCACCACAAAACACAAGACTCTCCATTTCATTTCATTTCATCCCCACAATGACCTAATTCCGTCACAGCAGACACAAGATAAACGTAATCCTCCTTAGGCTACAATTGGGGATGTCGAATCAAAACATTTTTCCCCCTTTTTGTTTTTACTTGAGTCACGATTTCACGAATCATTTACATGGCTTTCTTTGTCAAATTGTCGTGTTCAATAATAGAGCAGATGAAAATAGTCCAAGATGCCATTGCGTATGACTATCTAGATATATGCCTAGTCTCCTGATATTGACCATGCACGATAGACCACCCCCTCCCCACATACATTGTATGTTGACTATTACAAAAAGAGCATTCTCCTCAAAACTTCATTCTATTGGAGGATCAAGCTTTGCGGTCTCGAGCAAATTGCACTTATCTTCCAATAAGGCGATGATTTAACGCAATTCAGTGGGCCATCCAATTTTATAAAGCGCCAGCCCTCCCTCACCAACTGTCAATCTCGAATTCTCTTTTTTCAAAGGTACACGTCTGAGAACATGCCCGGGAATCACGCGGCGGACCATCCATCCATTCCTTCGCAGGTTTCACTGAAAGCCGCTGCCATTTTGGTCAGAGCACCAGCACTAGGCTACAAACTTAACGATCCGTTTTTTGTTTTTCTATTTTTCTAGTATATTTTATCGCTCATGACAGCCTATTTGGGTCTTGAATCCTGCCCCCACCGCCTTTCAAATGTCCTGGGCAGACTTCCATTTGAGCATTTGACTCGATTTGACAAATTCGTTTTGGTTAGCGACATAAAAACTTGAAATTGGGCGATTCACGGGATTTTGTCATGCTAGTAAAAGGGTCACGTAAAGGATAATTATCTCAAGTCTTACCGCTTGGGGTTTAGGTTCAAGGAACCATTGACTAAAATGTTCTGATATTTGTAGTAAATTGTGTGTCCATCGTCTTAATTTAATAGGCGCATATTGCATTGATTGAATTATATAAATTGATTGTGCTTATCTTCGAGATTTTCTTACACATTGAACCAATTTTTTTTTATTAAATACATGCCCTAAAGGCTATGTTCTTAGGTTTCATCTTTGTGAATAATTGACACTCCACTCGGTTGCTGACCTACCCAACAAAGCATAAAATAAAAGGTTGAGTAACAGAAATCCACTAAACCATATCCTAATTATATTAGCTTGCCGAGTACTAAACTTAGTTATATAAAACCCAAAAAATAATTGCCGGCGCGAGAAATTGGAGTTCATCTCCACTAGGGCTTATTAAAAACGTTAAAAATAAAGATGCCTAAAGAAAAAGTTTGCGAAGAGAACGTGGGGGGGAATATAGAGAGGATGTTGATGTCGGTTGATTATTCATTCAAGCCGACTCGAGTCGTCGTTGCTAAAGCGGCCGAATTGTGATTGAATTTTATATATTGTTCTTTGATTTGTGAAGGAATTAGCAATTATCTAATGCAATATCGTCCTTTTTTCTTTGATTATCATGTCAACATGTAGTTTATATATACTTGCTTTGCCCTTTCCATGTCAAGGGCGGAATGCCTGATATGCACGTCATGAGGATTAATCAATAAGTTGAGCAACTATCCCCAAAATTATTAATCTAAGTTTATTAGTGACCACATCGCATTAATATATTAACATTCCGAGAGAAGATGACTTAAATTGGAAGTTTTGTAGTACAAAATATCATGTGTTCTCACGAAAAAGAAAATAAAAAGTCTTTGATTTCACATGATAATTAATACACATCAAAATTGAATTACAATCGAACAATGTGGAGAAAAGGTAATGTATCTGTCTAAGTAATAATTCTTTCATATAGACCAATTCTCTGTACTCCTCCGGATCCTTAAAATCAAATCACTGCAGAGGTCGTTTTAGTAATTATTTGATTGATCACCTAACCTTTCTTGCTATAAGCCATTTCAAGCCAATTTGTTCTTTGTAATCCTAGCTTTTTTGAATAGATGTCAATGCTTATCCAAAGCGGAAAACAATGGTTCTTGTCACGGGACACGGCCGAATTAGGTCAAGTTCAATTCTTTTATCTTGTCAAACAGTGGGTTATCTCCTTTCACATCACATAATTAGCGATGCTGACCGGGGAAATAAATGCGCTAAACATACATTAGACACAAATTCTCAGTATGAAGTCGAAATTGCACGTAAAGACTTTGGATCATTCAGAGGAGCAACGATGCACGCGGCACATGCGTTGTTCCTTACTCGAGGAGGAAGAAGACAGTTCTTTTAAGTGCGTCACAAAATCCTATCACCAAGTACCTTCTCTCGAAGAAGACGAGCAAACCCCATGCTACAGTGCATGTTAAGGTGCTCAAGTATCACAGTAAACAAGATCTGGGTGTGATTTCTGATGTAATCGGATCTTGTATTAAGCATGTGTTAAACGAGCTTTACCACTAACTGTCCAAGTAAATATATTAAGGACAACCCCAGAGAGAGTTCTTCTGTTGTATCACAAACCGCACAGTTCTTTAAGAAGCTCTTAGAGAATCCCTCCCTGACTTTCATATTTGCTAAAGTGGACTTTTCTCTTTAAATTATACAAGAATGTGAACTTCTATAGAGAGAGAGAGAGAGAGAGAGAGAGAGAGAGAGAGAGAGAGAGAGAGAGTCAAGTTGGAAGAAGAATCAAAGTGAAGTATATTTAGCTGAAATCGAGCTCAACAACTCCTGTGGTTCTTTCTTGCGGTGGTCACCTGCCTTCAATGCTGGTGCACATGGAGGGGCCTCACATTGGCCTGCAAGCGTTGGGGGTGAGCTAATGCACTATACTTTTTATAATTGATTTAGGGGGTAGGGTCCATGTATTTGCCCCACCATTTTTTAATTTTGTATAGCTATAAAGTGAATGAATAAGTCAGGTTCTCATCCATCCCATGGATTGATAATCTGATCAACATATAAATATATGTATCATATAGAATTGATGTCTCTCGAATATTATATATTATGACACATAATATAATGTCCATGAACACATGTCGAGTTATATGCTAATTAACGTAAGCGTAAGCTAGGGTTCGGTGGTTGCGGTGTTATTTCTAAGAATGTGGGAGTTAGTAAGGTTTTCCCTTGCTTCTGTCCTTGTTTATAAGAAGAATTTGGAAGAAAATGTAAGTGATCACCTCAATGTCTCTAATAAAATAATACGATATGGAACAACAAGGAGGAAACAAAAAAAAAAAGTGAGGGAACAATAATTAGACAGTAAGTAAATTTAAATTAATTTAAACTTTCTATAACATGGTAACTTATTAGAAATGCCCAGATAATCTACCGCATCATATATGAAGGTTCCAAAGATGCACATGCATCATGATTGCATTGATGTCTCGAGAAATAAACTTTTTAGCCACTATTCAAACTTTCTAATAAACAATGCTTCAACCGAGATAAAACAGAGTGACTTTTTATATTATTAAAAAGGCATAAACCATTTTTATGATATCAAGCCCTCTAATAAAGAAAAGAAATTTCTTCTATAACATGGTAACTTATTAGAAATGCACAAATAATCTACCGCATCATATATGAAGGTTCCAAAGATGCACATGCATCATGATTGCTTATATGTCTCGAGAAAAAACTTTTTAGCCACTATTCAAACTTTTTAATAAACAATGCTTCAACTGAGATGAAACAGAATGACTTTTTATATTATTATAAAGGCATCAACCATTTTTATGATATCAAGCCCTCTGATATAGAAAAGAAGTTATGGATGTAAAAAATTTGTTGGAGGGATAAACGATACAGCTGAGATTAATTTGTTGAATCAATCCTAAAAAACAAATAACCTCAATGCGTTAATTGAAAAATTGACGATGATCCTCCCATTTCAGCGAAAAGAGAGAGAGAGAGATGTTAGAGTCATGTTGCACGCTCTTGCCTACGTATTTCCGGCATGTCTGAACTTGAACATGGTCAACTATAGGCAACAAAAGCATGGACATAATCAAACACAGGAATTCAAAATGATATTTTGATTTACATGGGGTTCACAATAAAAAAGAAAAGGCATTGGGCCACATTCCCGTCAACGGTAAACTTATTTACAAAAGTTCTACACAGTTGATGGGAGAGGAGGAGGAGGAGGAGGAGGAGGGAGAGAGAGAGAGAGCGAGCGAGCGAGAGAGAGAGGGAGGGAGGGAGGGAGGGAGGGAGAGAGAGAGAGGGAGAGCTGGAGAGATGGAATCGATTCAACCAAGCTGATAATTCATGAACATGGACAGAGGAACCAAGCAAAGTCCTCTTTTCCTCAAGCTTGAGCACTCGTAGTTCTGCCCATCAGTACCGTACATCATCTTCTCATTTTCATTGCTTTCTCTCGCCTTCAATCCCATGCAGCTCTCCGATGCCCCACCGCTTCCCTACATATCAAATTTCATTGAACTCAGTTCAGAAACTTAGTTTAGACGAAACCCTTCTTGTATCCCTAAATAGAAAGGCATAAAAACAAAAAGAAAATATTATAACTCACCAGAGAAAGATTAAGAGAATCGTCTGTCATCCGGGTGCCTATCATCTCCACCCGCTTTAGATGTGAGATCTGCGAATGCCCATTTGGCCAAAACTCGAGTAAAACAACAAATAAAAGGCAGACGCAGAGCAAAGGTATCTCCATAGAAATATAAGTTTTTCCGATTCATAGCGAAGCAGAAGTTTAACCGGAGACCTTTGGACTGTTCACAGGAGACGTGGCGGTGTCCTGTAGCGGATCTTCATCTGTGATCTCCCTGGTCCTCATCCTCTTGATCGTGCTCAGCCTCCTCGGAGTCTTCGGCTCGGCGGCGGCGGCAGCTGCAGCATTCCGGTGGATGGCATAAGACGCGGCGTCCGAAACCAAAGAGGAGGTTCCGAAGCCGGAGCAGAAGCTATCTTCTCCGTCATTGTTTCGCGAGAAGTCCTGGAGATAAGTAGTCCAACCGCTTTCTTCGCCGCCCCCATCGTCTCGGTCGTCGGGCACAGTCTCCTTCGTCAATCTGGAGTCCTCCATTGATGGGGAGGCTCTCTCACATAGAAAGAACAAAGGGGTGGCGTGTAAAATCGAATCGGAATACAGGTGGGAAAGGAGTCGAAGGGTTGTTCTCTGAAACAGAGTTTTATAACAGAGGAAAAAAAAAATAAAATAAAAAAAAAAACAGGGGAGGTTTATTTTATACACGAGAAAGAAAGGGGGAGGGGCGGGGCCAAGCCATTTGATGAGAATCCTGGCGTGGGGCCTATGGGGGAGAGAGAGAGAGAGTTGAGGAAGTTGAGAACAGCAGTTGCAACGGAAATGCCAATGCGCAGAGAGAGAGAACGTGCGAGAAAATACAGAGGAAATGGAGGGGGCTGGGAGAGTTGACCTTTGCGGTTGAAACTTGAGAGAGAGGGCAAATCTCCTGCGTATATCTTGGGCCTGCCTAGACCCGGTCGTGCTGCCAAATAATCTGAACCGTCGCATATGATGAATTGCACGCACACTGCCTAGCGACGCTCACATCACATGTGCAGGGTTCGAATTGGGCAAAAATCTAAAAGCGAGATAAGAGTCGAGAGATGAGACAAACAGGGGGAAAAAAAAAAAAGGGGCCTGATCGGCGGGATCATTTATCCCTCTCTCACCGTGGATTGAGGCGAGTACATAGAAAAGATTTCGTGAAATTTTGAACTGGGGATGTAATAGGTAGTCTAGAAAAAGGATAGTGAGTGATTCATTTATTGTTTGGATTGGCTGATGATTGTCAATAATGTTAGGAGGTAAAATGATTCTCCCAATCTATTCCTAAATTGAAAGAGTACTCTAAAGTCAAGGAATTTTTAAAACAAAAGTGACAATTTTTTTTCGTTGACAAGTGGATTTTATATGGTATGCTAGATGGAGACATCTATAGACTTATTAAATTATTGGGACAATCGACCTTCATTGAACCAATAACCAATTCTGGG
>CM027846.1:24383879-24389434 GCA_016097595.1 Eucalyptus pumila | reverse complement strand
AATACGATAGACCTCGAAAGATTTTTTTCTGTTTTCAAAATTCCATAAAATTTTGGAATTCGTCATTTATATTCCTAAATCATTCATCTGAATCACCATTTATAAATAAATCTATCTTGAATTCTATAAAATAGAATGAATATCTTTGGATTCATTATTCCATTTAAATATTAATTAAAACTGAAAATAAAAAAAAATAATTTTTGAATGAAATGAAAATAAATAAAAAAAAAGAAATAGAAGTAAATACGAAAGTGGGATCCTTTCAGGAAGTGATTGGTCTGCCCGGAAAAGGGGTTAAACTCCAGTTCTTCCACTTTTCATTGATTCACTCCTCTTTCAGATGAGAGAAGTATTCTATCTCACAACAAGCTAGGAAATTAACAAACGCCCCATTTTTGAAAATCTGGGGAGGGGGATCAAGATCAAGAAGTTATCGAAATTTTTTTCTTTAAGAATTTATTGATTCAGGGAACAAATTCACTTTCATCATATGATTCGATAAAATATTTTGAATTCTGTCGAATTGGTAGATAATCTCAATCAAATGAATTTCGTTTTAATGGGAGTCAATTTATTAATTAATTTAGGGTCAGCTCTTGAAACAATTCATTGCATTGCTATTTATCAAATCTAATTTTGACCCTATACTATCTAGGTAGGTCAAATTTTTCGTTACTGAATGAAACCACACTAGCCATTTCAGAGTCTACTGCATAGATTTCATAAATAGAATCTATAGATAGAAATATCTATAATATATATATAGATATATCTTATATGCATAGTAGGAACTGGATTCAGGAATTGAATCAAATGGGCCCTTTAACTCAGTAGAGTAACGCCATGGTAAGGCGTAAGTCATCGGTTCAAATCCGATAAGGCTTTTTCCAAAACTCCATCGCTATTATTCATATATGAATGGAAAATAGATATATTGTTGATATTTGTAATAAAAAAGGAACTAACTCATCATTTTTATTATGATAAGTTCTTCATTATCGATAAGTTATCATTATCATGAGTTATAGTAATTTTAGTTATAAAATAAAGTGGAACACTTGTTTATATTTATTATAATAAATAATCATAACAAGCCGTCTCCTCGAATTGCCAAATATTCCTATTTTCCATTATTCCAATCAAATCGATTCTAAAAATAAGAAATCAACAAACAAAATAAAAAGTAAGTAGACCTAGCCCATTGAATCATCACTATATCCACTATTCTGATATTCAAATTCGATAGAGAAAAAATTGTAAGATTGGATCTTTTTTTATTTATTTGACTCCGCAAGAATCTGTCGATATTTCCGATTCCATTTTCTTGTTCCTAGGATATTGAAGAGGAATAAATTGATATTTCGTTCCTTCACAGAGAAAGGTTTATTCAAAGTCACAACACAAGAGCTCTTTTTTTTCAATATCTTTCTTTAATTCCAAGAACACAAGATCCATTTCTATAGATTAGATAGATCTATCAGATCATATCTTCATGTACCAAATCCAAATATTTGGATATCATAGTCGATACGATATCTTTTTTCCGACAATGGGATGGTGAAGAATGAATGTGAGAAAGATACGTTCATTTTGAGTCTCCTTTTTTTTTTAATTGTTTTTTTTTTACAAAAATATAAAATTAACTTCTCATTTTTTCTGACAGATAAAAAAAGAAAATAATAGAAAAATATTCAAATTGTATTTTGCTTCGAAACCGCGAAAGATATACTCTGGAGTTTTCTATTCATCTGAAGTAAAAGGAAATATAATAAAAAGACAATAAAAGAAAATGAAAGAATACAAAAGAATAAGGTAATCAAATATGAAATATAGAATAGTCGAGCAGTTTAATACAATAGAAATGAATACATTGATTTTCTCAACTCACGAACAAGATCCAAGAATAAGATTAGTTGATCGACCAAGAGGAGGAAAAGTCTGTGGATCAACTGATATCGGGAGAAAGGATCCCTTTCTCTCTGAAAATTCTTTCAAAAAATTTATCTTATCTGATTGATGATTCATATTGATGATTCATAGGGTAATTCGAAGGTTCAGGTGCTTATTAAAAATAGGAACAAATAACCGAATTGATTTCATGGATTTACCTAGTTCAGGTTATGGACCAAGAAAAGGTTTTTTTTATCTTCGAAACCCATTAGAATTAAAGAGGGGCCGTGTACGAGAAGTCAAATCATATATATATATATATAAATAAATGATCGAATCCTCAAACGCCCCGGAAAATGCCATGAGGTGTTCGGAAATGGTTGAAGTAGTTGAATAGGAGGATCACTATGACTATAGCCCTTGGTTTACCAAAGACGAAAATGATTTATTTGATATTATGGATGACTGGTTACGTAGAGACCGTTTCGTTTTGTAGGTTGGTCCGGTCTATTACTCTTTCCTTGTGCCATTAGGTGGTTTAGGTGGTTGGTTCACAGGTACAACCTTGTAACTTCATTGGGGCGGGTACATGGATTGCCCAGTTCCTATTTGGAAGGATGCAACTTCTTAACCGCCGCAGTTTCTACTCACGCTAATAGTTTAGCACATTCTTTGTTGTTACTATGGGGTCCTGAAGCACCGCAAGGAGATTTTACTCGTTGGTGTCAATTAGGCAGTGGTCTGTGGACTTTGTGGCTCTCCACCGGCGCTTTCGGACTAATAGGTTTCATGTTACGTCAATTTGAACTTGCTCGATCTGTTCAATTGCGACCTTATAATGCAATCATTCTCTGGTCCAATTACTGTTTGTTTCTGTATTCCTGATTTATCCATTCTCTAGGTCAGTCTGGTTGGTTCTTTTTGCGCTTAGTTTTGGTGTAGCAGCTATATTTCGCTTCATCCTTTTTTCCGTAAAGGGTTTCCATATTCGGGACATTGAACCCATTTCATATGATGGGAGTTGCCGGTGTATTGGGCGCTGCTCTCCTATGCGCTATTCATGGTGCTACCGTAGAAAATACTTTATTTGAAGATGGTGATGGTGCAAATACATTCCGTGCTTTTAACCCAACTCAAGCTGAAGAAACTTATTCAATGGTCACCGCTAATCGCTTTTGGTCCCAAATCTTTGGGTTGTTTTTTCCAATAAACGTTGGTTACATTTCTTTATGTTATTTGTACCAGTAACCGGTTTATGGATGAGTGCTCTGGAGTAGTCGGTCTGGGGCTCTGAACCTACGTGCCTATGACTTCGTTTCCCAGGAGATCCGTGGAAGATCCTGAATTTGAAACTTTCTACACCAAAAATATTCTCTTAAACGAAGGTATTCCGTGCTTGGATGGCAGCTCAAGATCAGCCTCATGAAACCTTATATTCCTGAGGAGGTTCTACCCGTGGAAACGCTCTTTAATGGAACTTTAGCTTTAGCTGGTCGTGACCAAGAAAACCACAGTTTCGCTTGGTCAGGCCGGGAACCACGACTTATCAATTTATCCGTAAACTGTTGGGGGGCTCATGTAGCCCATGCCGGATTAATCGTATTCTGGGCCGGAGCCAATGAACCTATATTTGAAGTGGCTCATTTTGTACCAGAAAAGCCCATGTATGAACAAAGGATTAATTTTACTTCCCATAGGGACTCTAGGTTGGGGGGTAGGTCCAGGCGGGGAAGTTATAGACACCTTTTCCCATATTTTGTATCTGGTACTTCCTCTAATTTCGTCTGCAGTATTAGGCACGTATTTATCATGCACTTCTAGGCCCTGAGACTCTTGAAGAATCTTTCCATTCTTTGGTTATGTATGGAAAGATAGAAATAAAATGACCACAATTTTGGGTATTCACTTAATCTTGTTAGGTATAGGTGCTTTTCTTCTAGTATTCAAGGCTCTTTATTTTGGAGGCGTATATGATACCTGGGCTCCGGGAGGGGGAGATGTAAGAAAAATTACCAACTTGACCCTTAGCCCAAGTGTTATATTTTGGTTGTTACTAAAATCTCCTTTTGGAGGAGAAGGATGGATTGTTAGTGTGGACGATTTGGAAGATATAATTGGAGGGCATGTATGGTTAGGTTCCATTTGTATACTTGGCGGAATCTGGCATATCTTAACCAAACCTTTTGCATGGGCTCGTCGAGCACTTGTATGGTCTGGGGAGGCACTTGTCTTATAGTTTAGCTGCTTTATCTGTTTTTGGTTTCATTGCTTGTTGCTTTGTCTGGTTCAATAATACCGCTTATCCTAGTGAATTTTACGGACCTACTGGGCCAGAAGCTTCTCAAGCTCAGGCATTTACTTTTCTAGTTAGAGACCAACGTCTTGGGGCTAACGTGGGATCCGCTCAAGGACCTACTGGTTTAGGTAAATACCTAATGCGTTCCCCGACTGGAGAAGTAATTTTTGGAGGGGAAACTATGCGTTTTGGGATCTGCGTGCTCCTTGGTTAGAACCTCTAAGGGGTCCAAATGGATTGGACTTGAGTAGGCTGAAAAAAGATATACAGCCTTGGCAAGAACGTCGTTCCGCAGAATATATGACTCATGCTCCTTTAGGTTCTTTAAATTCTGTGGGTGGTGTCGCTACCGAGATCAATGCAGTCAATTATGTCTCTCCTAGAAGTTGGTTAGCTACCTCTCATTTTGTTCTAGGATTCTTTCTATTCGTAGGTCATTTATGGCACGCGGGGAAGGGCTCGTGCAGCTGCAGCAGGATTTGAAAAGGGAATTGATCGTGATTTTGAACCTGTTCTTTCCATGACCCCCTTAATTGAAACAGGAGTCCAATGTTTGAAGTCAGAATCAATTTGATTCCACTACCCTACATATTGGTAGGATGGGGTCATACTTCAAATAAAAAGTATTCCTTTTCCTTTCTTTTGATTTCTATCTAATCTATTTTTTCTGGCTCGGCTATACCACTTAGCCGAGCCATTTCCTTTTATGATACTAAAAGCCGGGCAACTCAAATAAGGTAAGGAAAGAAATATTTTCACCGAGCAAAAGAAAAGGAGAGAGAGGGATTCGAACCCTCGATAGTTTTTTGTTACGAACTATACCGGTTTTCAAGACCGGAGCCATCAACCACTCGGCCATCTCTCCGAAAGACAATTTCTATTATATTTTTATTCCACCGATAGAACATGGCCATATGAGTTGATACCATCACTATCTAGAGAAAGGTGTTAGGTTTGAATCTATCTATATATATATACAGATAGATGCATGATCCATCTATGCCCTGTGAAGTAAAAAAATGACCCGCGCCTTTATGTCCGAATAAAAGTAAGAATAAAGTAAAGAGGGTGTAAATAAGTCATCTCGAATCAATGGATTCATTGTAAAATCCCTCTATGATATAATGCATTTTTATTACAATTTTTTTGGCTGATGATAGATAAAGGGATTAAATGGTATAATTCTTTTGTTTTGTTGGTAGAGTGGAGGATTAGAAACATGACTATTGCTTTCAATTGGCTGTTTTTGCATTAATTGCTACTTCATTAATCTTACTGATTAGTGTACCCGTTGTATTTGCTTCTCCTGACGGTTGGTCGAGTAACAAAAATGTTGTATTTTCTGGTACATCATTATGGATTGGGA